>JAPDSC010088975.1:0-42068 GCA_026290005.1 Latrodectus geometricus | reverse complement strand
TCATGTTTACCAGTGAGATGTCCCCATAACTAAAGGAAATATAAAGTTAATACATAGCGTTTTATATAAACAAATACATAGCGTTTCATATATAATAAAATTCAATTGTTCTAAGTTTATGATAGTTTTATAATTAGTAGAAAAATTTAAGGATTGGATTCATAAAACAAATTGAAATTAAGAAGCTAATTTTTAAAATTTAAAATTTTATGTAAAACAACAGATATTAATTCTTATACACTACTGGCCATTAAAATTGCTACACCAGGAAAAAATGCAGATAACAAAATGATATTTATTGAACAAATATATTATACTAGATATAACAAGTGATTGAATTTTCAAAAAATTTGGCTGGATAGATCCTGAGAAATCAGTACCCAGAACAACCACCTCTGGAAGTAATAACAGCAGTTATACGCCTGGGCATTGAGTCAAACAGAGATTGGATTGCATGTACAGGTACAGATGCCCATCCAGATTCAACACGATGCCACTGTTCATCAACCGTAGTGACTGGCATTTGGTGACGAGCCAGTCGCTCGGCAACCATTGACCAGACGTTTTCTATTTTTGAAAGATCTGGAGAACGTGCTGGCCAGTGCAACAGCCGAACATGTTCCGTATCAAGGAAGGTTCGTGCAATACCGGCAACATGCGGTCGGGCATTATCCTGCTGAAACGTAGGGTTTCGCAGGGCTCGAATAAAGGGTAGAGCCACGGATCTTAACACACCAGAAATGTAACTTGCACTGTTCAAAGTACCGTCAATGCGAACATGAGGTGACCAAGACGTGTATCTAATAGCACCCCATACCATCACGCCAGGTGATGGGCCAGTATGACGATGACAAATGCACGCTGCCAGTGTGCGTTCACCACGATGCCGCCAAACACGGATGCGACCATCATGATGCTGTACACAGAACCTGGATTTATCTGAAAAGATGACGTCTCGCCATTCGTGCGCCCAGGTTCGTTGTTGATCACACCATTGAAGGCGCTCTTGTCTATGACGCAGCGTCAAAGGAAGCCGCAGCCATGGTTTCCGAGCTGAGAGTCCATGCTGCCGCAAACGTCGTTGAACTGTTCGTACAGACACTTGTTGTCTTCCATACGACCCCGTTTCTTGACTCACGGCTCGTGACGTGGCTGCACGATCCATTACGGCCATGCGGATAATATGCCTGTCTTCCTGGCTGCTAGTGATAGGTGGCCGTTGAGATCCCGCATGGCGTTCCGTATTACCGTCCTGAGCCCATCGATTCCATATTCTGCTAACAGTCATTGGATCTCAACCGACGCGAGCAGCAATACTGCGATAAGATAAACCGCAATCCCGGTACGCTACAATTCGACCTTTATCAAAGTCAGAAACGTTCTGGTACGCAATTCTCCTTCTTACACGAGGCATCACAACAACTTTTCACCAGGCAAAAACGTTCAAATGCAATTTGTGTATGAGGAACCGGCTTAACAATTTCCTCATTTAAACACAATGTAAATGTCGCTACTGGCGCCTGCTTTGTCTGAATCCGCTGAAAAGCTAATCATTTGCATATCACAGCACCTTCTTCCTTTCGTATAAATTTCACGTCTGTAGCATATCGCCTTCTTGGTGTAGCAATTTTAATGGCCAGTAGTGTATATTAATTACGAGAAAAGTATAGTTTTGATATGCTTGTAGAAATATGGATAAGATATTAAAGCATTTAGTATATGCCCTCATATAAGAAATGTAGTTTTATAATTTATGTTTAGATTTATGTTTTTAATTTATTTTTAAATTTATGTCATTTGTTTTAGTTCTTTCCTTTAGTTTTACCTAATACACTGCTGAAAACAGTTAAAGGATATTGTAAGTTTTATATAAATAAAGATATAAGCGAATTTTTTTTCTGAAAATTGAAAAAGAGAATCATAAATGAAAAATTTTCTGATTTTCAAATTGTGGAGTATGCTAATTTTGAGTTCGACGTCAAAAACGTCGCTTAGCGGCAGAGAATGAAATTTGACATTCAACTGAATAAAAGACAATGAAGATAAATGTGATCAGCATTCAATGATTGCTTTGTTTCGATGAGTGCGATGTCTCAGCGAAGTCATTTAACCGATTCAGATGTTTGCAGAGTTGTTGGTAGGTTAGAAGGGGGCCAAACTCAAGCCGAAGTAGTGCAAACCATTAGAGTGTCACAAAGTGTGATTTCCAGGATCTGCAACCGTTTTTTGGGGACTGAAAGTGCTGGCCGAAGACCAAGGCAAGGTCGTAGACGGACAACAACGCCCAATGAAGATCGTTATTTAGTGTTAATGGCTCGGAGACACTGAAATATGAACGATACTCTTCTCCAACAACAACTTCAATCGGCTACTGGCACCACGGTTTCAACTCTGACTGTCCGAAACCGGCTCCATGGTTGTAGGTCTGTATGTTCGCCGACCGAAGGTATGCGTTAAACTAACATCAAGGCATCGTCGCGACCGCAGGGAATGATCAACAGAGCATGTGAACTGGAGGAGAAATGAATACTGCAATGTTATTTTTTCTGACGAGTCTTGTTTTTCTGTTCATCCTGAAAATAGGTGTATTTTCATCTGTAGGGACCGTGGCAGTAGGAATAATCCTGCGTTCGTGCACGAAAGTGTCAAATTTGGCTTTGGGGGAGTTTTGGTGTATGGTGGCATCTCCATTGTCGGGCGCACTGACCTCTATATCTTTCGTGATGGACCTCTGACTGGTCGCCGATATAGGGATAAGATCCTCTGACCTTTTAGAATTCCTGACGCTGCAGCAATTGGAGATGACTTCATTTTAATGGATGATAACTGCAGGGCACATCGTGCTAGGCTGGTGGAGCACGATTCCTTTTCGAAGAATCGTACTAATGGTATGGCCACCGTATTCTCAAGACATGAATTCAATAAAGTACGTTTTGGACGTTCCAGGAAGACGAGTTTCTTGCTACCAACCACCCCCACAAACTCTTCAAGATCTGGAAAGAACTCTTCTGGAAGAGTGGGACAGAATACCCTAACTCGTGATTAATTGCCTCATTGACTCCATGCCCCAAAGGTGTTCAATGTTGCTGGCCGTCCGTGGAAAATATACCCCCTACTGAAAATGACTTCCTTTGAAGAAAACACTATTTCTTATTATTTTTTTCTCATATGCACAAATTGTGTTTTTTTCTTTTTGTACACAAATGTGCAATAAAATGTATTTTTTTTTACCAAAAATGTGTAATTTATTCTCATATAACTTACTACGTCTGTCGACCACGTATCAATCAGTTAAAAAGTTTCCCTGCCACAAGATCCATTTAAAACCACAATATCCTTTAATTGTTTTGAGCAGTGTATTTAAACATATTTCAACTAAAAGTTAAAAGTAATAAATAATTTATTTGATAATAAATAAAAAAAAATGATTAAATGATTTCTTAATATGTCAATCTAAAAATGTCAAGTAGGTCAGATTAGTTTCACCTCATTGACGCATGTTTGTCCATTTTTTGAGTAACATCTCCTTCTTCTCTCTGCAAAAGATAAAATATTTTAAAATGAATAATTCTGAACTATATCTTGCGCATAATATCCTGCAAACAATATAAATTGCATACGTATTAAATGCACAAACATTGGTCCCAAATGTTTGTGAGAATACTTTGAGATTTTCTTTCAAATACTTAATAGGGGTGAAAATGGATTTTTTATGACGTCGATTACATTTCGTTAAATTGACAGTGTAAGTAAGATGTTAATGCACCAGCATGCTTCCCTGTACCTAACTCTGAGTTGGGCTCTACCAGTTAGAAAAAAGAAGCCTGGTTTTCTTCGTAATTTAGAAGCAGTGACAAAGCAAAAGATTCTCCAACACTTGGCCACACTCAGAGGTGACGTAAATAAGATGTGAGAATGCATTTCACAATTAATAAAGTAAAACTGAAAAGAAAACACTTTTAGAATTTCAAAAAGTGGCTTATTGTTAATGCCCGTTTTGTAAGGGCTCGATTTCAAATACGGCAGCCCTCTTAGTTTTCAAAAGTTCGACTCAGAACCAACAGTTAATGTTTGAAAGACGACAATACTGTTCCACCACAATATTCTGAGAGCGTAATCGGTATCTTCTTCACCAAATTCATGAAAGAAAAGGGATCCTAACATTCCCGTGCTTTTAATGACAAAAATCACTAACCAAGGTTCTTCCAAGCAGATTTCAGTTTGAATGTTGAGCAGAGAATAATTGAAGCTAAAAGTATATTCTAGTGCCTGTGAGTAAACCACTTATTTTTACTCGAAATACAAAAATTCGCTTGCATTGATGTTAGTAATAAAAATACTGCACATTTGAATACTTACAAAAAGGTTATGTTACGGGATGAATTATGCTACATTTTATTTTGTACTGATAAAAAAAGTCAAATTTGGCGAGAATCCCTCAAAGTTATGAACTGTCTTGCATTATCAGCAGTATGAAAGGTTCTGGTGGAAATATGGTAATATGACGCATGTTCTACTGGCATGAAATATATTCTGGTATCCTAAAGATTAAAAATCAATCATGACGTACTTAAATATATTTTCAAATCAAATGCAACTAGCAGTGTTGCATTTTCACTTTGATGTGTATAGGTACTTCATGCGCTAGAAAGGAATTATACATAGTGCCAGAAGTGTTCTAAATTGTTTCACTGATCAACAATACGACTTCCAACATGTTCTCTGTACACCACAGAACGCAATCAAGTTTTATTTTATCATTTGAGAGTTAAAGATGCCTCTTCTTTATAAATATAATATCATTCTCAATTTTATTGAAAACTTCAATGCATTCATTTAAAAAAGTAGTGTAGTAATTTTAGTTGTTCATACGACGTATTAAACATTTTACGTGATTCTAAAAGGAAATTGGTTTATTTTCCGTTTACAAGTAACCAAATGTTTGCTCTGATGCATTTTCTGACTTTTGGCTTCGTGGCACTACTTTTTTGCACATCGTAACTAGGTCTCTTTCATAATTCCCTTCTTAGAATGAATTTAAACATTATCTTTTTTTTTATATATCAAAAGCAAAATTACTAAGCAATTTTATAGCAGATCTTTCCCCTATCTCTATAACATTTGAACCTGGTCAGTTTGCTCAAGGAATTCGTATTTGGTGGTAATGTAACTTCTCCAAATGATAACTATTCTGCTTTAACCAAATTTCCCTTTTCCATTATATTCAAGAAATAGTACTAAGAAAGAATTTAATGGCTAAATTAATGTATTTTTAGGTGAATAACTTTATAAAATTAAAAGTATCATGAGATAACTTGCGGTTATTTTCCTGATGTAAATAAAATATACAAGTGTTATCTTTATTATTAGGATACAAATATATTAAACTAATAATTGATGTTAACGACATTTTTTCTTAAATTGCAAAGCTCCCATGTTAAACGTGACATTAAAATTCTCTATAATCCCATTTCACTGGCAGTACTGCAATGTACTTACGGTAAATTTCTAAAATTTATTGTTCAAAATTTTTAATTCAAAGTAAGCCAGATTTTTGAAAATGTCAGATAAATAGAAATCAAATAAATTAGTTTAATTTCATGAGGATAAATTCATGTTACCTCTAACAACCCATGCATCACAATTTAATCAATATTTTCAAATGCAAATATTTTTGAGTTTTTTTGCCAGGAATGGTTTTGTTATGAAATCGCTTTTGAAACTGATATTCTTGGCGTAGTGCACTTGTCAATCTATGCTTGGCATGATGTTGCAAAAAAGCGATATTTAAGTTATTTTGATATGTAGTCTGTATTAACCAAACCACTGTAATTGAAGAAATCCTTACACACACACAGTCACGTTCTTGAAAGTTTAATAAGTCATATTCTTGACGATCTTAGTAATCTTGACACCTTGACCACCTAAATGAAAATGAGTTACTCATCTATGCATTTATAAAAAAAAATACTATTTCTAATAGTATTTTTTTTTATAAAAAATTAGCTTTAGGAGCTTATAATTATTTTTCTATTTTACGAACGTTCGGTTTTAAGAATTATTTATCGTTCTACGAGTTCGTAAAAACGTACATCTATTTTATACATCATAAAATATTCGAATTAGTTTAAAATAGGGATACCATGTTAATGCAAATAGTGTAAATTACATTATGACATTATAATTGTATTGAACCGTTTTTCGTTATTTTGAAAATATTCGTTTTTATAGCTTAATTAACTTATTGACTAAAATGTTGAACAAAGCTAAGGGTATTTTAGATTACCACAATTCATTTTTGCTGTCTATTTCTGGTGATGAAAGATACTAAGAACATATTTTGTGAATTTTGAACCATGTTTATGTGATATGCTAAATAGAGCCAGCTGCAAGCAATTCGTAGTATAAGGCATATGGCAACGCGTCGACACTTATTTCTCCATACTTCGCATGTGAGAGTGATTTGGGAGAAGAGTTTGAAGAGTGATGAGAATTTTAAAAAATTCCTTTTTAATTATTTTGAAAATAAAAAAATTGTGCATTTTTGTTATTGAATCATATAAATACAAATAACACAATTGGTATTGTTTTGAAAAACAAATCAGCCTATCTGATTCGTTCGATATTGGGTCCCCTGTAAAGAAGCAGAAATTAATATTGTGTTAATGATATTTTTTTGCATGATACTTTTACTATTAATTGAAAAACCCACCTTAGAAGATTCTTATTGTTTTCTTTTACTGAAAAAATCAGTCTGATTTTTAGGAATTCCTACATATCAAGGTTGGTTCAAACCCTATTCTTTAATACATAATAATCCCTTACAATAGTTGATTCAAATCCTATTCTTTTAATAAATATGTTTATATAAATTGTACTTACCCCTTGGAATAATTTTTTGATTTTATGATGGTATATTAACTGCCTGAAAAGAAAAGAAATCACTCTGTTATATAAAATTACGACTGGCTTTATAAAAGCTATATATAAGGCCGGCCAAAGCGTAATTTAATTAAGTAGCAAATTTTATCCAGATTAATATTTAATTAACACTTAATGCTTACAAGTGTACAATGAAGAAATATATATACTTAATAGTTTAAACATATTAAAATGTAATGAGGTTTAAAGATGTAATTTAGGAGCAGCCGTCGTGATGCTATCAAACGTTACGTCTCAGTCTTTCGGCTTACTGTCTCTCTCGAGCTTCTTGATCCCCTTCCAAACTTCAGACTAAGCATTTGAAGTAGTGGCGTCGGCTATTGAGTAGTTCATCCAATCTCTTATAGATATAAATATATAGTCCATGTATTTTTGAGGTGATTTTTGAATATTTTTTCCCTCATAAATACATATAGATTTATACATATAGGCATATATAGATTATAGAGATAGGTAACACTATTCTTGTTATAGAGGTAGATTATTTGCTGTGTTTTGATTCCAATTATTTATATAGATTTGTATATACATAGTTTCCATGAAAATTTTAAGATATTTTGCTTGAAAAATTTTAAAGGAATAGTTTTTTCTCCAAACCATATTTGAATACAAGAATTTCCTTTATTTTTATGAATATTTCGAAAGAGAATTATAAACATGAAAATAGATTATATTTTAGTTCAAGCAATATCCGATAGGCACTTCTAAGGTCATGATATTCTTAGAATTTATGCTTATATACGTCTTTAACGGGAGTGTTGAATGTTTTCCATTAAAATATTTTAGTATGCATTTTTAAAAACGTATTTAGTAGAATGCTACATAGATCTTTGTAGACAGACCTGAAATGTCACAGGAAATTTTGGTTCATAATCTGATTAGTAAACTCTAGATTTGCACTTCACAGTGTAAGAAACATATTTATATATTCTATTTTCAAGTATATAATTCACTGTGGCCTATTTCCCGTAAAACATTTTTATCGATTACCTTATTATACAAAAAAAAAGTTATCTTATTTAACAAAAAATAAGTTTCGCATAATATGCAGAGGAGTATATTCCGCGGAAATGCTTTCAGCGAATAGTCGAAAATATATACTGTTGATAGTGTGGTGTAACATAAAATAAAAATACATAGCTTGATTAAAAATAAAATAAATTGTACAGAAATTTATTATGAATAACATGTTTGGATCCACCTCTTTGCAAAGGGCGATAAAATGAAATGAAAGCACCAGATCGATCATAAAGAGCGATAATTTCGAGAGAGTTCTGGTAAAATATCGATTTTTAATTTTTAACAACTTTTAATCCAGGCTAGACATATTTCAAAAATAAAATATTTGTTTCGTTAATAATTAAAGGAAAGAAATGGATTATTTTTGAACTACTTATGCTTTGTCTCTTACGTTACGTTAACACGTTTCCCCACCATTTTATTTTATTTATTTATTTATTTTTTATTTATTTATTTTTTTTGTCTTCTCTATAACTTTTAGTTTAAAATCTGCAGTGTAACTTATATGCTTTCGCTCCCACATAATAATATGCGAACTTGATTATTTGAAAAATGATTTAATATTTGCATAATTATCAGTATTTATATTGCGAAATTGATTACTTTGTTCATGGTATGATTTACAGCATTAAAGAACGTTATTGTGTTTCAATTTTGGAATACTTTTCTAAAATTTGGATAGTGTTCTCAAATTTTATAAAATGCTTGGCAAACTCAAAATGAAACTCTAAGACTCTTTGCAAATAGCGTCTCCAAACCATTGCATACAAATACAAAACTTAATTAGTGCATCCAGATTTTGTCTAAATCCACTCAATGTGTTTTGGTAACAAATGATTCTGCTTTTTACGTTGAAAGATGTAATGTTCTCTCCAATCTTTAAAATATACAACTTCTTTTAAAGTAACGGAAGCTTTTGAGGGAAGTTTTTATAATTTTAGATATGGTCCAGAACACTTAGGATTTAACAAAAAGCTGTTATCCACATGTTGCGGATTTAATTACTAATTGTGTTAAACTAATGAGCACTTTGTTCATATGACTTGACAGTGCATTTTCGTAAATCATTCTGGTCATTAACTGTGAAAAGAGAATGAGTTTATAATAGCTTAGTTATATGATCATGTTCTTAAATGTGTAAAGTCTGCGTCGTTGGTTTAAGTTTTTTAATGAATATATCAAGAAACATATCAATTTCCACAAGCCTTAATATTTTCACTCTAGGATACATGAATAATATCATCATTTAGTTAAAATGATCTTCCACTGTTAATAATCTCTATTCAAATAAAATTCATTCGTCATTAGTCTTCTTTCGAGGCTCTAATTAAAAATTTCAAAGCTTAACAACTGTAAGTTGATAATGTATGAAATTCTATCTATGGCAATTAGTTATAATGATTTTATAAAAAAATAACCTTTGCCTTTTATTTGTTGTAAGAAATATGCCTACATTTTCTTTTTATTCATAGATCCAAATAATTTCGTGACAGGTTTGTAGGTTTAAAATAATTTGCAAGCGTGGTTATTTCATTTAAAATAAGTTAAGAAATAATGTCTCAAACATTTTACAAAATTCACGGAAAACATTCGGTGAAAGGATGTGAGTTGGGGGATTAAATAGTGTGGCAAGCTACAAAGAAAAAAGCAAAAACACACTTTTTAAAAATCCCGCCAATCAGGGAGAAGTTAAACTAATAAAGTCATTAATCCAATAGAACAAAATAATGAAATTTATTTACAAAAGTAAGAAATGCAAAAATTAAGGATTTTCACAAGTGCATTATGTCTACTAAGTGCATTATTCTACATATCACACAAATATATTTAAATTGTTCTGAAACATTGCACTCTTTTTTCAGATACTCTAAATTTATTGAGCAAACTAAAAGCTTAGTTATAAATTTAAATTAAATAAAATACGCACACATTTAATCACTAATGAATCACAATTTACTGTACAATAAGTGGCAACACATAAAAAAAACAACTATGTTTTGTCGTTGAATTTTTCGCCTAAGCGTTTTTGATCATGTTAAAAAATTTTTGAGACATTTTAGGATTAGAACGTATTTTCACTCTTAGCAGATAATTCTGTCAATAGAAACGACGTTAACGGAGGTTATTTAGCTGTTGTTTTTTATTTATAAACAAATTTCTATAAAATGTGTTCTGGACTTTTGCAATCCTCTAACTTTGAGATATATATTTAACCTAAATTTTTGAATTGAAAAAGCTAAGTAACAGATTTTTCAGTTATCAGATCGGCTATTTAATAGGATGGGAATAAAAATAAATGATCATCGAAATTAATTTGTTTTGTCACTTAATCAATTTTAATGGCCACAAATTCAGACATATTTCAAATTCATCGTGATCAAAATCTTTGGAATATAATTTCTTGCATTGTCACATTGAAATTCTATATTTCAGGTTTGAGATTAATATTAAAGAACACCATTTTTTACTGTATAGTTAGGATCTTGTGAAATTTAACATATTACAGATTGTTTAAAATCGAAAACAAGAATTTTTATGAGTTCCTTTTTACACTTTTTATTTCATTCTGTAATTGATTACAGTCTTTAGAGAATAAAAGTAAAACCGAAATTGTCTAAAGTCGTTTTTAAGAAGTTTTTGCAAAAAATAACAAGGAATTATTATAAAGAGAATATTAGCGAAAGTAATCACTGGAAAAACATACAAACATCGCAGGTAATAAGTTTTATATTTTTAACTTGTTAGTTGTAAAAAGCAAACTAAGTTAAGACTTTAATAATACAAATAAATTTGGCATCAAATTTGTATTTTCTTCAAAAAATATTATTTTTGCATTGAGGTTTTAATTTTAAATGATAGTTTCTCATGTGCCTTAAGTATTTTCATTTGTATAGAAATTAATTTTTGCCGCATTTGTTTTTCTCTCCATTAGTTTAGGCCTTAAAAAAATTGCTTTATAGAATTATTTCATGGAATAAAAAAAAATTGATTTGTTAATGTATTGATTTGTTATTGTTATGATTTGTAAGTGATTTGTCTAAGATTTAGCGAATTAAAGTTATGCATTTTTTTTAAAACATTAGTGGTTAATCCTATGTTCATCATACAAATAGTTACTTTAGAGCTCTTTTAATCATATTTTCTTAAAAAATCAACATTTTTTAAAGAAACATATGATTAAAAGAGCTCCAAAGTAACTATTTATATGATGAACATAGGATACGTAAAAAGTAAAGAAAATGTGGAACTTGAATCCAAATCTATTTTTGTGTCTCGTGATGTGATCTTCGGTATCTCGATTTATGAACTTTGTCTTTTATTTCTTTTTTTTACACAGCTCTCTCTGAAACACATTTCGTATGTCTTTTTAAGAACTTTGAAAAATCTTGGATATTTAAAGATAATCAAGTAAAAGCTGATGATAACTTTAACATCATCATAAGAATTTTGGTTGACTGATAATTAAATAAACTTATCTTATACTATGCAAAGTCAAGGGACAGCTTCGTCATAGTAAATAAAAATTTACGTAAGTGTGTCTCTATAATCATTTAAATAAATGAAATTAAACCAGAAACTTACTGACAAGCTGGTCCACACTGATCCATGCAAAAATCCTCGACATCTTTTGGAACTAGAACTTCCTCTGAATTTTGAAAGAAGAAATAAAATAATCATCTAGAACGTCTCAGAAAAAAATGTTCGTATTTAATATTTAATCAGAAAAATGGGATTAATTCTCAACGTAATACAATAAATGATTATGCACTATTTGTATGTTATTTATAATACAGAACTACAAATATTGAATAAGAAAATAAAGTAATATCTTAATTATTTAATTACAGTATTTTTACTAAAATTATTGTTTTAATGTATCTTGAAACTGTACACTAAATATTTGATAGTGCACTGAAAATACTTTATCCATGTGAATCTTATATAGGCTGGTAAAATATTATAAAGTGATAAGTTTTAAAAAATATATTTTTTTAAAATTATCAAAACGACAAATATCCTATTTACTGTTAAAGTCGTTTTTTGTATTTTACAGTCTTACGGTGCGAAAAATTCTCCAATTGCATACAATTCAATTATAAAAATGACGCTTTCTTCAAATAGGGCAAGCTTCAAAATAGTGACTTATGAAAATTTTTGTACTTAATTTCACAAACAGAAATTGCATAACTTAAAACACTATTCCGTTTCTTACAGGCTATGGGAAGGAAATAATCATTGCTTAAGCAAATAATCGTTATTTGTTATTCGATATCACTAAAAAATATACTTGTTACCTATCAGAAGCCATTAATCGTTATTCATTACTTGATATAATTAAATAATGCAAAATATATATGTTGCTTATCCTAAGTAAATAATAGTTTTGTTACTTAATATAACTAAGTAATGGAAAATATACTTGTTGCTTTTCAAAAACCAATAATCTTTACTTGTGTATCTAATTTAGCTTTTTGGAAGCGTCTCACTTATGTAAGTAATATTAGATTTTCTTGGTTGTGAAACATTCATACATCGAAAAGGGAAATGAAAAAAACTAAGACTTTTTTCATTAATTCTAATCTGTTGTTTTTGAAAATATAAATTTCTAATAATCGATTACTCATTCGTGCTAATCTTGTAAGTATTGAGGACACAGTTAATTGATCTTACGCAAAATATTCTTTTTTGGAATATTCTTATAAGTATTTATTTATTCTGAAGACCTCATAAAAATTTATTAATAATTAAAAGTCATAATTTGAAATTCTTTTGAAAATAATGAATTTTACATTTTTTTATGCAAACACTGTTCAATCAAAAAGGAACTATTCTCGACATTCTATTTATATAATTAAGATAACTCGAAATATCATTTTAAATATTTTAATATAATCTAATATGATCTCAAGCGTTGCCAAAAAGAAAGCAGTTAATAAATATTATAGAAATAAATTACGAAAATAGTGTAAATTAATATAGGTGGTCAGCAAAATGCCCTTAACACCAAAAATTCATACATTTATATAATCGGTTTGAATCATAGCTTGAATTTTTTATTTTATGAAAGCTGCAATAAAGACAATTTGAAGCTATTACTTTAACGCGGAATGACTTGAAGTGCATACTATGTCCCTAAATGAGAAAATTTGAAAACTAAATTGGATTTTTAAAATTTAAAAAGTCAAATATCTTGTTGAAATTTAGGTATCGAAGGCAGCTAATCTTAAGTTATACAGCTTCATAACAACTATTACTAAGTTATTCTTATGCATACATACCAGAGTTGATTATGATTCTATTATCTTGAAAAACGAATCTCTCGTTATAGTAAAATATAATGAAGCAATAAAAATGATTAATCAATATATTATTGATAATGCAAATTTTTCATAAACCTAGACTGATATGCTTATTAAGCATTATAAAAAACATTGTAGTCCAATATCATTAGATTCAAAACATACTTAGGCTGGATTCAATTGATGAATTTTCTTAAAATGACATTCGCTTGTAAAAATTCCTTTCTTCTTCTAGAATTGAACCTATCACCTCTAAAGTCACTTTTATTTTTTTTAAATATTTAAAAATGATTTTATACAACAATGCTAAGATTAGACAATACAAATCACCTGACAGTTTAAAATTTAGAAATAAACGTCATCCTCGAATATAGATTCATCTGAATGGCTAATGAGACGCAAAATATCAAAAACATTTTTTGTTATTAGAATCACTAATACACAGACAATTTTGAACAGGTAAAATTTCATGATGAAATCGACAAGTCAATACTGTAGATTCAATTTAAATAAATTGTAAACGAGAAAGAGCAAAATACATTGGAGCAAAACACATGCAGATCAACCAGAAGCATTTTTGTTAATTGTCTTATCATTTTTGTTTCCTGTCTCGAAAGTAAAGGCCCGTGACGAAGTAAAAGGATATAACAATTATGAGAATGTATTCGTCAATAGTTATTAATCAGCCATGCATAACTTGAAATTATACAATAAATCATCCCAAAGAAAGGAGGACAATAATATTTTGGTACAGTAAATCTTGTTTAATTTAATAATCTTCTTCGAAAGATGCATAAGTAATACATACATAGCTGTGCAGGTGATCATCAGGCAATACTTAAAGGTTACAATGCTTTTGAAATATTCACTTAACACCAAAGTGCTTCGTGCTTTTGAACCACGATCAAGTGACGAGGTCAAATCTAAGCTGGAACCCTTCTCTCCACATTGTCGCCACATCAGAGTAACGACTGCAGACGTTCCAGATTAATGCAAACACTTCCCCAACCTACGGAACTTCTGTAATTCAGAGAGGAAGAATGTGGTCACCGTCCCAATCACTGCCCGCGGGAAATGATTCTTCTCGTTGCTGATTTTAACTGGAAGTTGTGTTAAGTTACTGACCACTAGAGCTCCATCAGTGATAATTGAAATTTATGTCCAAAAGTTTAAAGATAAGGTTGAAAAATATGAGTATTGAAAGTCTTATAAACCAACTCCATTATTGCTAACTAAACAATAAATTTCTGGTATTGTAATATTAAAAACACTTGATTAAACTTGGTAAGCGAAGAAGAAATACTGACATTTGTAGACTTGAAACGTAAGGAAATACAGAACTACAAATGTTATGTGTTTGTCTATAATCAAAAAAGTTAGAAATTCGAAATTCTTCGTCTATTCAATATTTATTGGATTTTGTTACCATTTATTGCCCTACTTTAAAAGTTTAATTAACTTTTCAAAAGTAAAATTTAACGTAACTTTCTGATAAAGTTTTCAAAGATTTTAACAATAAATCAGCCACATGAAAAGCTTGGGAAATATTTTTAAAATAATAAAAGTATGTTTATATATGATTAAAATTGGAAAAATCTACGAAATGTTTTTCTCTGTCAAAAAAATTTTTAATTTTGTATTGATGATACATATTTAAAAATTGTTGTAATGTAAAATCTTAAGAAACAGTATTCACTGAACAAAAATAATATATATTTGTAGACATTTTAGTGTTGGGAATTAATGTTCACAATAAATAATCACAACATGTTCTAAACAGTAGATTATTTCTAAAAATGATTCCATTGAATTATATACGAATTAAATATTTGCTTGCGAGGAGCTATTGTGACATTAAGTACCCCTCATTCTTAAGCAAATGAGTCACTAATAGTTAGAAAGTTGCATAACAATAGTATTTAAAACAGTTTATTTCATATAGTTTAGGAACATAATAAGTTTTTCTAAAATAGGATTTATTTCTTAAATTTTAGTTTTTGTGTGTAAGCGCGCATAACTTACTTCCACATAATTCTACTGTGTGTGAATAATCCAGATACCGTGGCATGCATTCCACTTTCCTCTTCATAAGAGTGTTAAATTTACATTCTTCTATGCAGTGCTATTGAATAATAAAATCATATCATGCAATGGTCAATCATATTATTTATTAAAAATAATAAAAAAAAATATATCATGTAAGTAAGAATTCTAAATACTATAAAAAAGTTTCATGTAGGAACGTACTAAGGAAAGAAAGAAATTTTATTTACCTTTTTTCCTATTTTTATATGCTATTTACTTTTTTGCCTATTATATATGTTTTTATTTACTAAGCATTTTGTTGAAATAAACCTCTCTTCAGATTACCTGCTGTGTTAAAGGTCCGGTTTCATTGTTTTTTATCCACTGGGCATTGTAATCTGTGCAGTTCGTATCAAACGGAGCTGGTAGAAGTATTTGTTCAGTCTGAAATTCCAATAAATTTTATATAAATGGTAGAAAGTTGGGAAGGGTTTGTTAGTTTAAAGTTAATTTTATAGAAAAAACATGTTCAAATAATAAATTCGTAACAAAAGCTAAATGAGAGGGGGAGATAATTTTTAATCATAGCATAAGTCAACAAAAAAGGCAAATATTGCAAATAAAAAATTACATTCTTCGCGAAAAAAATGTGTTGTTGTTATTTCTGGTCCTATCTTGTGCATCATTGTTATTCTTGATACACTAGACCTTTAATCCTGATAAAATAAATAATCATAAGGGAATTAGCAAGTAAATCTTCCTTAGTAAATTCCAGACACAAAAGATGTTGAGGACTAACGTGGTCAACATCTCATTTACAACAGCTAGGGCAGAGCTTACGTTTGTCATCAACTTTAAGGCCATGAAGATGATCACTGGCATACCTAAAATAGGTAATCTGGTAAGCTTTAAAACCATTGAAAGCAAGGAAACTATCAAGAACACCACTAGAATGCCAATCATGAGCAAATGGAATGTTCCACATAACCCGGATACCTTTTTATTAATAGAAAAGAATTCAGTGTAGATCAGATGGAGTAGCAACAGATGGAGAAGGAATAGCAACATTCTATTTTAGTTAGGGCATCCATCCTTTAATTTTCACTAATATCGACATGAGAGGGGATCCATTGCAAATGTATGCAATGGGTGCGAGAAAGTTGCACGAGCAAACGAAGGATGGAGATCCTGACTATATCACCAATATGCCACCACACATCCAAGTACTGGATAGTGCTGAGACTGTCCGTGGTAATCCAGACATTAACAAATGAGGCATTATTCCATAAGGCAAACAAACCCACCTCGATAGAGAGCAGCTCAGACGAAGAAACTGAACAATGGTCAGGGTTTTCAAAAGAAATCCAGATCTCCAGGATAACATATGAAGACACCTCTACACGCATGATGATACACATCCTTACTGTCATCAGCATAAATAATTATGGGATTCTCAGGGATGCTGCCAATAGTCTCCAAGCCCAATTGCCTTAATAAATGTGGGGTGTGATTACTTTTGTTACGTAATACAAGACCTCTCGATGAAAGGAAAAAAAATAATAAATAAAGAAACCACTAGAAATAGTTCTGATGACATAAAAATGTGAATTTTTAATATTGATAATGGAATTTGTAATATTGTGACATGTGAATTTGTAATATTGATCTTAGAAAAGAAATTAAAATTTTTTTTCACATAATTAAGTATTAAATATAGAATTTTGTATTTTTGTCTTTTACGAAATGTCTAACAGTGTAAAAATGTGTATGAAACCACTCGAATCACATTCCTTTAAAAGAAAAATGTATCAAGCACAGGCAAATTTATTATATTTAGTTTCACATTATTCACAACGAACATGGTCATCCTACGTAAAAATCTGTCACATAGAGATATTAATGTGCTTTATATGCCCTTTAGAAAATATTCTTCCGCAGTTTAGTAATCAATTATGTTCGATTGATGCATGTTCCTCTGAATTTATTAAATCTATTATTATTTGGTCGTGTTATCTTACGAAGGAAAAAGACCTCACAATTATTAGGAAAAATAACAAGAGGATGAATGCAAATAAATTTGTCTTAGTGCTATAATTTTAAAATTTACCATTCCAGTAACATATGTTAAATGATGAGTAGCTCCAAAAATTGTAATGCCATGAATATACGCATTCATGGGATATCGATAATCATGGAACAGAAATGATACTGACGGCAGAGCATTGGGATCCAGAACTTCCAGTGGATTCTGATAAAAAAAGAAAAATTGAGCTGGAAAGAAGAAAAACGAAAGGTTGTTACGCGAAATAAATAAGAAAATGACAATTTATGCATAAAAAATCAAGTTAAACGTACAATTTTGCTTAATATATTTACATTTTCTTTCAAATTTTTATGTTGTGGACTCTCAGAGAGAAAGTATCCGGAAATATTATTAAAGTAAATCTTGCTGATGACGCAAATAAAGTTATAAAATTGTTAATAATGGTTGGTTAGGTTATATTTATATAGCAATACATTGTCAAAAAAGTGCTAAGTGAATTTAGTGTCATTGTTATGAAATACTACCTGCTTGAAATCAGTTTATAAATTTCGGATAATTTACGGAAGCCAAAATCCGCTGTGAGTGAGGAAAATGGGAAAAGAAAATACAGAGACAATGAAACTTTTGAAAAGCGAAGTGATAGGCTGAAAAAAGTAAGTGAAGTGCTTTGAAGGAAGTGCATTATTGTTGTGAAGTGAAAAGGAAGTGCTTTGTTAAGGATAGTGAAACAAAACCATATGACTTTGTTCGTTAAAATTACTTAAAAGTTCTAAAGTTCATCAGCTGTTGGTGGTAGCAGAAGGACAGTTTATTTAAATTTGGAAAAAATTGGGATTCCAAGGTCACTCTTCATCGCATGAGGACATTACTTTTTTAGTCCAACACTGAAGGAAGAGGGAATTGCTTACTCCAATTGTAAAATAATTAGTTGAATATTTAAGGAAAAAAATCATTTGGGAATCAATTACTCCTTATGTTCAGCTAAATAAAGATGTTTTCTTCTAAGGAAAGAGATTTCATACAACATTATTTTTTTAAAAAACAATCCTACACACCATAATTATTTAAAATTTTCATTAGGCATTTCATAGATATCATTTAAGTAAAACTAATTTCAAGCAATATGTTATTCCAACAGATTGAAAAATAGAATTCTACAATAAATTTTAAAAACATATTTTAGAAAACTCATATTAAATCATATTCAATCATAAAAATGATACCATAAATAATATTCTAATGCAATACACTAATTAAGAACAGCACTAATGCGCTTAGACAACTTACTGAATACTCTTGTGTTATCGGTAGCATCAGGAGCTATTTTCATGCGTTGTTTGTATGATCCGAAGGTGTAGCATACTCCAGGCTCTCCATCCTTGGTTGTAAATGGGTTTACATCGATTCCAGGACTGAAAATACAAATATTTTGATAAACTAGGTTTTATCCGATATGGCCGTGGATCCATCGCTTAGCTCTAATCACATTTACCATGTCACTGATTTTGGACAATCCCATTTTTCCATGCGTGATATATCACGATGGCATATGAACAGTTCACAAACTTAACTGCTTCAGAAATGCTTTCACTCTTGACCCAAAAGCCAATGATCATGCCCTTTTGGACGTCTGATAAATCACCCCATTTCTGCATTATTCCAACGATTGCAATGTTTTTCGAAGTACTCCCACACCCTTTATGCATACTCAATTACGCTGTGCTGCCACCAGCTTTCTGTGATTGGTTATTTAACATCGACTTCGAAAGTACGTGGTGTTCCCATTAATGTAACTGGACTGTGTAAATTTTTTTTTGGTAATTTTATACAATTGAAGCAAGGACCAACGATCGGCTAAGCAATTGCATTCAAAAGATTGATGCTTCAAAAAACGGGCAAGCCGAAAATCATCTTATGACAACGAATAACAATCGAAAAATATGTCTGGGGTGCAATGTTTTTCAAGAGGAATGATATTGTTGTTGGTATTACTTATTAAATTTTTAAAATAAATTAAATTTAAATTTTGAAATTTTAACAATATATTTTAATGTTAAACTTTTAATTTACAAAATTAGATGTTATTGGCACATGTTTTTACACATTCAAAATTGATCAAAATACATAAAAGAAAATTATCAGATAAAAAATTAAAGTTAAACATAAATTTTTAAGATGAATTTAAAATCTTTCAAAAATTGAATAAGTCAAATAATTTTTTGAGTATGTTTTAAACATGATAAAATTATTTAATTTTTTCATAATATTATGATAGAGCATTAATATTATTTTTATATTGTCCCTTTTTTTGAAGAGTGTACTTATCACTGACGCAAACGCACATTCCAAAGGTATGTTTAATTTTTACCACTGCTTTATTTCAAAGTGTGCCAAGCTTCAAAAACCTCTAATCTCGTTACTCATTGGAAGATGCAAAAACAATAAAATACCACTAGCGTGGACTGAAGATTCTCGCAACGCTTTCAAAAATCTCAAATATGCATTTTGTCCAGGTACTCTGCTGGTTCATCCTTCAACTGACCTTACCACATCTCTCCTACACGATGCTTCAGATACAGTCATTGGGGCTTCGTTCATAAATTTGAATACAGAGAGGGATGCAGCCATTAAGTTTTCTCTCGCGCTTCTTAGCTGGCACACAGAGAAGGTTATACAACACTTATATGATAGAGAGCAATGGTCCATCAACAATGCAATAAAATATTTTAGGTACACATTAGAGGGAAGATCTTCCAACATCTATATGGACCACAAACCTATTTCTTTGATTTTCAACAAAAATTAGACAAAACCTCCCCCAGACAAGCAAAACAATTAAGTTACATTGCTCAATTTTCAACGAATACGCGTTTCCTCAAGGGAGAATAAAATGATGTTGCAGATGCTCTTTCCAAAATGAATAACATAGCCACACCACTTCTAATCAATTAAGCAACTACTGGAGAATTTCAAATTGATGAAAATGTTACAACTTTTAAAAATAATCCCAGGCTGAAAAGGGTTTAGATTTTCATTCCAGACACCAACAAATCAATTTATTGTGATGTCTACAAAAACGATAATCATCCGTACATTCTTTCAAACTTTAAACAGATATTTTATTTTATTTATATTTTATTACATACACAGATTAGATGTATAAGAAAATTAATCGTGAAAAGATTCCTATGGCCAAATATCAATAAAGATTTTCAATTATGGCAGTGTTTCTCAACCTTTTAGTATTCACGACCCAATTTTCAATCATAATTTTCATCGCGCCCCCCCCCTCCCCACCACATACAATAAAATATATACAATAATAATGTATTTTGAGTATTTTGGGGCTAAACCTACACTACAACCTTAATTTTAAACTTTACAAATTACCAAGAATACCGAAATTTATTGACATTTTGCAACACCGATCCTTAGCATTGAAAAAACAAGAATCCTATGCTTTTTTATTGCTCTTGCGTCCCGCCATGTCGGGCATTCTCACGGTTTCGCGAGAAGTTTCGATTTGTCTGGTCAGCAAAAAATTAAGCTAGGAGCATGCGCAGATGTGAACAAATGTTTTCTCACAGGGATAAGAAGAAAGTTCTATGACGCCAATTTCAATTCCAGACAATCTCATTCGAGTCGATCCTTCTATCGCTATTGAATCTATTCTGAATGTGTATATTGTATATATTTTCGTGTAATTGCAATTCTCCGTATTAAATATTCACGGCAGCAGACTTATGCAGAATCATGGATAAATTTTTAAGCGAGCGTAAGCGAGCATTAGACGATAGACAAGCATCAACAAGTACACAGATGAGCGTGGTTCCGAAAATAAAATAAAGAAAATATTCTCAAGAATACTAAAATTTTGGGTTCACTAGTACTGAAGTAAATGAAGAAGAAAGGCCCCTGTGTATCATTTGCTCAAAAATGTTAGCGGCAGACAGCATGAAACCTAATAAACTTAAACGACATTTGGAAACTCTTCATAGTGAGTACGTAAACAAACCCAGAGAATTCTTCAAATTAAAATAAAAATCATATTAAAAGCAAAAATCATTGCTTAAAAAAACTTTGTCTGTGAATGAAAAAGCTTTAATTGCCTCTTACAAAGTTTCGTATAAAATAGCCAGATGTAAAAAGCCTCACACCATTGGTGAACAGCTTATTTTGCCAGCCGCGATTGATATTGTAGAAATTATGTTTGGAGATAATTTTGCAAAACAAATGCAGCTTCAAATGCTCTTTCAAATGATACTTTTGCCCGTCGAATTGCTGATATATCTGAAAATGTAGAGTGTCAGCTTTTGTCGAAGTTGAGTTACAAATTGTTTTCAATACAACTCGATGAGGCAACAGATAGTAATAAAGATGCTCATTTCATTGCCTATGTTAGATTTTGTGATGATTATTCAGTAGTAGAAGAATTACTTTTCTGCAAACCAATAGAACTCAAAGCAACAACACTCGCTTCATTTGTTATCCTAAATGATTTTAAGAACGAGGCAAACATAGAATGGAAAAATTGCGTCGGAATATGCACGGATGGTGTTCGTTCTATGTCAGGAAGATTCCAAAGTATTCAAGCACTTGTGAAACAAAAATCGCCACAGTATGTCTGGACACATTGCATGATCCACAGAGAAGCTTTGGCTTCGAAAGAAATGAGTCCTGGTTTGAATATTGTGTTAACTACTGTTGTAACCGTAGTAAATTATATAAAAATGAGACCTCTGAAATCAAAAATCTTTTCCGCACTTTGTAAAGACATGGGTGCAGTACATTCAGCGTTACTATTTTATTGCGAGGCAAGATGGTTATCACGAGGGAAATTTTTGCAACGTGTTTATGAATTAAGAGAAGAAATCGCCATTTTCCTAGAAGAGGAAAACAGACCGGAAGCTGAGAATTTTCGCGATAGATTATTTGTGTTGAAATTGAGCTACATGGTGGACATATTCGAGAAATTAAATAACTTGAATCTTCAACTGCAAGGAGCAAATACACATATATTGGATACGAGTGATAAAGTTAAGGCTTTTTGTAGGAAATTGGAATTGCGGAGCAGAAATTTAAAGCAAGAAAACTGAACAATGTTTGCAAATTTGAATGATTGTATTAAAACTTACAAGGCTGAAGAACAACATGTAAAAGTTGTTTTTGTAACCATTGAAAATCATTTAGCAATGCTAGCAAAGAATTTTAAAAAGTACTTTCTTGCTGACGACAAACTGATATCAAGTCACAAGTGGGTGAGGGATCCATTTCAAAATACTCCCGAAGGACTCTCAATCGAAGAGGAAGAATCCTTCATAGACTTCACGGCAAGCGGCGAAACCGAAAGACAAATTAGTAATAAATCACTCTTTGAATTTTGGGCAGGAGTGGATGATGAGTTTTCTGCACTAAAAACAAGGGCATTTCGCATTCTACTACCATTTTCAACATCTTACCTTTGTGAAACTGGATTTTCTGAGGTGGCTTCTTTGAAGACAAAATATAGATTTCAGCTAAATATAGAAAAAGAACTGAGAGTGTCTATTTCTAATATTAAACCCTCCTTCGAAAAACTTTGTTCTGAAAGACAGGCCGCCCAAGTAAGTCACTTATAATTATTAAATTTGTTTTTAATTTAGTAAATTGTTTTAATTTAATAAGTTAATTATTAAATATGTCGAAATGTATTTTGTTTTGTATGTGTGTGTGTGTGTTCTTTTCTTTCAGTCACTTAATCAATTTTTACAACATTTAATTTTAATAACATTTTCATCATTCAACATACAATTTTAATAACATTTTCTCTTGGATATGCTCGTGCCCCCCTAGGGGGGTGCGCCCCACTGGTTGAGAATCACTGAATTATGGTATAGAGAATGCATTGAAGGCCAACGATCTAAAGTTCAAAGACATACCAAGTCAGCTCTTATGGACTTTAAGATTCCACCTGAATTTTAACAATTTCACATTGATTAATAGGGAACCCTTGTCTTCACGTCAAGATTTTAGGCACTTATTAATGATGACTGATCGTTTTTTATGACGCGTAGAAGTCTTTCCTATCGTGAATCTATTAGAAGAAAAAGTTGAGAAGGGCATGACTTTAATATGGATTTCTCGTTTCAGAATACCACATAGCATATTACGTCTGATAAAGAGCATCAATTTGAAAGTCAACTCTTCGCATCTTTGAACAAATATTTCAGTGTTTTATAAAATCCAGAACGGCAACACATCATCCACAATCGTTGATTGAACAATTGATTGAACGACATCACACGGTTATAAAGGCAAGTTTGAAAGGCCATTTACAACAAAGAAAGCTTTAAGTAGACGTTTTACCTTTGGTTCATCTTGGATTATGCTTTGCTATAAAAGAAAATATTGGCTACTCTTCCACTGAGCTTCTTTACTGAAGTTTCCTCTGTTTATCCGGAGCGTTCGTCACTACGTAACCCACTCGGAGTTCGTGTAAAGGATGCTAAATATTATTGCTAACATGAAACCTGTTGCAACGATTATTCATTGCAATACAACCGTATTTGTTTCGGAATATCTTTTTCATTGTTGTCATGCTTTCTTCTTCTATAACCTGGGCACTTCATCTCCACAACCAGTTTATCCTCACCCTTATATTGTCAAACATAGAACACCAAAGTATTTTGATATTGAAATTAATGTAAATCTCAAAAGAATTTCAATTGATAGACTGAAACCATGTTTTACCATAAAAAATAAACAGCCTCTTGAAACCCACAGGAACATAGATTATCTCGATCTATGTCCAGTACAAACCTCTGGAGAAAAGTTCGTCGCTGATCAATTACAAGGATTTCAGACGCAGTAGAAGGATTGTAAGATTTCCACCCCTTTTAAAAGACTATATTTCATAATCATTTCCACTGGAAATTTAGTATGTAATGATCTCTATGTATCCTTTTCATCTCATTTTTAATTTCTGAACGTTTTAGTTTTCCTTAAAATGGCAACAGAAGATATATTTTACTATTTATTGTGTTTACATGACAGCAAATAAAAGATTTATTTTGAAAGAAAATAAAAAATTTTTTTTTCTTAAGTCATCGTGTCATCTAATTGTATTTATTTAAAGAGTTAAATGTTTATCAACGGTAAAAAATTTATACAGACATAAAATAATCACTGTACTACTTTTTTTACTTACTCTTCTGGATAATTTAAATCATCAGAAAGGTATTCAGTAAAATCTAATCTAAATGTTCTCTTCATCGCTTTGTTCCAAGAGTAACAGTCTTTATCACAAATAGGATTGCCATTGTATATCTAGGAAAAATCAGACAATCTTACCATCAAACACATATCACATTAAGTGCATATATATAACAACGATAGTATTAGTGGATTATTTAACAACGAAACATCAGTTGCTTTAGTTAACATTTTCCTTTTTATTCGAAATTCTCCTTATGATGGTTTTATGTGTATTTTTTTTTAAATAAAAATGTAATCATTTTGTATTAGTGAAAATTTGATTTTCTTGAAAATAAAAAAATAAAAAAAACTATTTTTTGATATAAGTAATCTTAATTTAGTAAATTAGATTGTATTATAATTTCTGATGTATTATGTAATTGTTTTTTATGCTATCATTATAAAACTATGAATGTTTTTATCTATTTACAAATTATATGTATTATTTAGTGAAACTGGAGTATTTAGTGAAACTTAAGCTAAAATTTCATGCATTTATTGCTTAAGTATATTTTGCCTAATTTTTACTAAGAGGTTTTGGAAAATCATTTTTTTGTCCCAGTTAGTTGAAACAGAGCACTCATGAAAGTATACATAATATATATATATATATATATATGCTAACTTGGCTTAAATTAATAATTTCTCTACTAATAGATTGAAATATCAATCTTTATCCAGGTATATTTTTTCTACAAAGTGCACGCACCACATGATGTTATTAGTTATACTAAGTTTAGAATCATGATTAATGAAATGCTTACTACATTGTTTGAGCTACGAAATATCAAATGACAAGCAATGATTGTTGATGTGATTGTCTACACTACAGGAGATAACATTATTGCTCATAATAAATCCATAAATTATGCTTTGAAGGTCTTAGAAACTTGGTGAATGAAAATTTTGTGACTGTAAATCCTGAAGAACCAATGTGCCAGCTTTTCACTTTGTTAACGTAACATTGTCTACTCAAAGTTTCCTACAGTGGTAAAACTTAAATCAGTGGATACTTTTTGCTATCTTGATGTCTTCTTGGATAAGTTCTTGTGCAGAAAACACGCAGAGGAGATGGCTAAAGGGAAATAACAAACTTTTAAAAAGATTGTTTGGAATCACTTGAGGCATCTCGACTGATACCCTTTTGACAACATATGTCAAGCCTCTTTTGGAGTACGGGAGAGAACTTATAGCCCCTGCTCTAGTACCTGTCAATAAGTTAAGAATTGACTTGCCCAAAAATAAGGCAGTTAGGATTATTACTACTACCAATGGCTCTACTTCAATAGAGATCACAAAGATTCTAATCGGTATTAAGCTCTTAAATTCACAAGATAAAAACAGACTTTAAAACTCCCTGATAAATATAAAGATTGAATTTATAACATTAGAAACAGCAATTCCCTGCCACTATTGAATTGAAAATATACAAATCATTACCACTTATGCTGAAGAACTTTATATTCTACATGACACTATGTTAACTTGACATACCTTTACCTGTTTGGCCTCTTTCCTCCTACTATTAAAGCCCTACTTACAGTCTTTCATTGGTATGTCTAAACAGAAATGTGATCTTTCTGATGATCTTAAAGCTTCTTCCTTAGAAGAGGTAGCTACACCTTATGTCTGAGTGATTCTGCATTTTTACTAATATTTCGACATATGACTAAAGTAAATATACCTGGTTGTATTGGAAAAAATATTTTGAAGAATCCTATACCATAGATGGTGTTAGTCTTAATTCCTCTAACTTTAATGCAGAGATTTTTTCCATGAGAAAATTAATTCTTTGTGGCTTGATACTTACCTCAACAAAGCATTTTATTTCTTAACTCCAGAACATCAATTATGGCAGCTGTTTATATTGATCTAGAGATTACTTTTTTTTGCAGATTTTAAAATAAATGTACTCCAAACATTATTTTAATGTTTGGTCTCCTTCAGCTCTCACAATAAACTTTAATTTCTCGACAGGACATGTCTTTTTATATAAACACATGCACCACATTGGTTTATTTGCTGATAATATCTGTCACCTTTGCCTGTCGTTGGAAATTATAGACTTCCTTCGTGTTTGACAACTTGCACTGCACTTAAATTTGGAATTTAATTCCTTCTTGACAACGTACCGAAGCCTAAATTTTATCGGTTTGCCGAATGTTTTGTGGCAGGTATCCAGGCAGATGTTGGAAGAAACATGTATGCAATGCATATTATAGCTATAAGTATAAATTTAGAAATCTTCAAAAATATAAGTTAAATATTTAATCATAAAACATTTTATTTATTTTAGATCTTAGTAAATGCAGCGTGGAGTATCTTATTGAGGCATTATATTTTTTGGTAGGAATATTATTTCACAATGTATATCTAAACTAGCTAAATGAATATATTCAGTTATTTCAAATAATTTTTAAAATGCTACATTTGAATCCAAAAGAGGGTCGTGGAAGGAAGAGGGGAAAGCGTTATATTTGTCCACAATCGATGTGTTCCGGGAAATATCGATTTCTAACAGCTAGCCACTGTTTTTGGTCTACGAACCGAAGGCACGATGCCTCAAGCATACCTATTTCCTTCCCCCGTCTCTTTTTCAATTCAATCTTCTTCGTATCATAGATCTTTTTCTTGTTTACTTCCTTCTCTATCCGAGAAATGTCGTGGGATTGAGCTTAGAAGGCCTTTTTACCTCCCTCACGTTCCAAAGGATATAACAAAAACAGGAAATCAATTTCCAAAGAAAAAGTGAATAAATTACTTTTAATATTTTACTGCGTTTACAGATATATGCAGTTGTATTGGTCTGCTTTATTGAAACTAATAAACAAAATTATCTCTTTTACAATATTAGATTTTAAAATTTCTGATATCTTGATTTTCAACCAATTCTGTCAGTAGCATCAGAAAACAAAATTTGCTGCAAATTAGGATTATTAGATTTTATGGTAAAATAACTACATTACTGTCCATTAAAATTGCTACACCAGGAAGAAATGCACATAACAAAATTATATTTATTGGACAAATATATTATATTAGAAATAACAAGTGATTAAATTTTCAAAAATTTGGCTGGATAGATCCTGAGATATCAGTACACAGAACAACCTCCTCTGGCAGTAATAACAGCAAATTGGGCATTGAGTCAAACAGAGATTGGATTGCATGAACTGGTACAGATGCCCATGCAGCTTCAACACGATGCCACAGTTTCATCAACCGTAGTGACTGGCGTTTGGTGACGAGCCAATCACTCGGCAACCATTGACCAGACGTTTTCTATTGGTGAATGATCTGGAGAACGTGCTGGCCAGGGCAACAGCCGACCATGTTCCGCACCAAAGAAGGTCCGTACAATACCGGCAACATGCGGTCGGGCATTATCCTGCTGAAACGTAGAGTTTTGCAGGGCTCGAATAAAGGGTAGAGCCACGGGTCGTAACACACCAGAAATGTAACGTGCACTATTCAAAGCACCGTCAATGCGAACAAGAGGTGACCGAGACGTGTATCTAATGGCACCCCATATCATCACGCCAGATGATGGGCCAGTATGACGATAACGAATGCACGCTGCCAGTGTGCGTTCACCACGATGCCGCCAAACACGGATACGACCATCATGATGCTGTACACAGAACCTGGATTCATCTGAAAAGATGACGTCTCGCCATTCGTGCACCCAGGTTCATAGACAAGAGCGCTTTCAATGGTTGATCACACCATTGAAAGCGCTCTTGTCTATGACACAGCGTCAAGGGAAGCCGCAGCCATGGTCTCTGAGCTGAAAGTCCATGCTGCTGCAAACGTCATCGAACTGTTCGTGCAGACACTTGTTGTCTTCCAAACGACCCCGTTTCTTGACTCACGGCTCGTGACGTGGTTGCACGATCCATTACGGCCATGCGGATAATATGCCTGTCTTCTTGGCTGCTAGTGATAGGTGGCCGTTGAGACTCCGCATGGCGTTTCGTATTACCGTCCTGAACCCATCGATTCCATATTCTACTAACAGTCATTGGATCTCAACCGACACGAGCCGCAATACTGCGATAAGATAAACCACAATTCCGGTACGCTGAAATTCGACCTTTATCAAAGTCAGAAACGTGCTGGTACGCATTTCTCCTTCTTACACGAGGCATCACAACAACTTTTCACCAGGCAACAACGTTCAAATGCAATTTGTTTATGAGGAACCGGCTTAACAATTTCCTCATTTAAACACAATGTAGGTGTCGCTACTGGCACCTGCTTTGTCTGAATCCGCTGAAAAGCTAATCATTTGCATATCACAGCACCTTCTTCCTTTCGCATAAATTTCACGTCTGTAGCATGTCGCCTTCTTGGTGTAGCAATTCTAATGGCTAGTAGTGTACTTAAACGTTGTTAATGAAGTGATTCACAATGTGATAATCTCTCTCTGTGTGTGTGTGTATATATATATATATATATATATATATATATATATATATATATGCCGTTATAAATTATATTTGTGAAGAATGCAAATTTATGGTTCTTATTTCTTTTGCAAAAAGGAATCTTTTTCCTCCTTATTTTTTTTAACCTAATATACGAATTTAATTATGCATGGTACTTAGATGATGTTTCATACATTTATACGATGTTTCAACTAACCACTATAGTTATATAGGCATTTTACTATCTTTTGATTCAAACACAGAAAGAAACCCGTGCTTACTTGAAATCTGACTTTCTTAGTTGCTTCGGTCACCACCATAGGGCAGTACTTCACGTTTTTCTTGCACATGTCGAATTGAGAAACATTAGTGCATTTTGACGGATAATCGAGGCAAACATCACTGGTCTGTCGACTGAAACAAAACATGTATTGGCAATGTGTTCACAGATAAAATGTTAGAAAATATCATAGTTTTATACTTTCAGACAATAACATGCTTTTAACATAAAAAGAAATTTTTTAACATTCAGAATAAATATTTAATGGAAAGAATCAGTGATCATAGCATATGAAATCCATTGCATAAATGATTTCAAGAACTTGTAATTATAATGAACATAAGACAAATATAAAATTATTTATTATCACTTGAAAAAAATTATATTTCTTGTTTAGGTGAAAACTTAATTTCGCAAATATTATTTCTTGCGTTGTTTGCTGAAATAAAACGAATACATTCATTCTCGAAAAAAATTAAGATTATTTTTCACAGTTAACGAATTGTCATACACAGCTTATCATGAATCAAATAAATCTAATCTAATTAAAAGAAAAAGTAATTCCTTTGCCTTTCCTACATTTTTCTTCATATTACACTGCTTGATTTTTAAAATTGCAGCATCAAAAAGACAAAAAGTTATGATAATTTTCCATATATGACTTATTCAACAATTAGGTGCTGGTAGATGTACATGATTATCTTCTCAATGCATTCATGTAAAATTGCTGGTGATAATAACAACTACAATGTATTTAACCTAAGAAATTATACAATAGATTTCTCATCCGTAAATTACATTGTAAAGTTATTACCTATTGGAACCTCATTATAATGACCCTTGTTAGAAGGATTTTCTGTAGGCAAACTTTTGTATGAGGAAGACTTAAAAACTTCGCTAGGGCTTGAAGTAAAATATCATTATCATTTTTTTCCAGTAAAACATCTTTATCATATATTATGAAAGAAAAGTATAAATAACACGAAAACTTTTTTAACATCTTGGAATATGAAGTTCGATATGCATTGTAAAATAACTTGATCTCATTCTAAGGTTTTTACACTATTGTAAACTTTATACTGAAAACAAACTTCTGAAGTTAGCGAATTTTTAAATCAAATAAATATTTAATTAGACAGATTTTATTGCATTTAAATGTATATAATTTTTGTCACAGTAAAATATCCAATATTTTATATTCAGGGTACAATGAAATCCATTATAGACGAAACAAATTATTGATAATTTGTAAGTCGAAATTCAAGATATGGAACAACAATATAATTACAGAAGATTCATAAACCATTTTTAATAATTTTATGATGCCTTTTTATAAAATAAATATGTAAATGTTTCACCTTGTGCTTGTCTCTTCCATAAGTGTCCTGATTTCAGTTCAGGACTCAGATTCAACTGGTAGTAGAACATAATGCCTGAGTTGTAGATCATTCAGGGTTATCTGGATACACCATGATGAGGTAGACTTGAAAAGTGATTTTATGAAAGTATATCCACATTTCTTAAGGAGATTCATTTCTCTTTAAGTCACTTTTTGACTTAAAGAGACTGTATCAGTGACAAGAATTTCCGTTTAGATCGTGTATCTTGCTTTTATCATGCAGAATGCATGAGTGTGACCATTATTTAATATATCAAGAAGTAATACCTATGTTATGCAATGCAGATCGCTATTATAATTTGAATGATTTCAGGATTACAAATGACAACAAACTTTATGCTTACCTTTTTGAAGGATTCTCAACATATAAGTAATTTGTTATCTTTTCGTACTTGGGAAATCTCATTAATATTAAGAGGGAATATTAATTTTTTTGCTATTTCAATTTTTAATTAAGTATTATACAAGTGTGACTAAAACATTTAAAAATATTGCTGTTAATAAATGATTACATAAAGCTTTGGTAATGTAACAAAAAAAATAATTAATAATTGAATTTATTCCACGTATTTTACAACTTTGATAATGGTTTTCATTGCTGATTCTGATGAATCTAGCATCACCAAGATGGTTCAAAATTTCAGTGATGGTGGTACTTTATAAAGAGATATATTTGATATAATCTTATGAATCTTAAAGTGTAAGACGCTAACATTTTTTGTATTACTTCTTCTATGAACTCTTAATTATCCAAATGAATATCTTTCATCATTCTGGAAAGAAATTATAAGTAATAGTTACTTTCACTCGTTCAAATAGCTAATGCTAAGGTTATTGCAATTGCTATATCTAAAAACTAGGTTAATTTTAAATACTAATTATCTAGAAAAATAAAATTTGAAATATTAATACTAGATAAATTTAGTTTATGTTTTTAATAATGTATTTTTTATGCAGAAAATTAGACAAATGTATTAAAGAGAAAACAACAAATGAAGATGTCGAAATCAAGTAAAATTATTCTGTAAGTTTAAAAACGCTTACATGTAAATAAATATTTTCAGCTTGTTTCTGATATCTTGTATTTTGTGCATAATAGTATTTTTTATTCGAAACATAACAGTCAAAATGGTATTCCGCAACAAATATATCAGTATACTAAGAAACAATAAAATTATTGTTTTCAATGCATGCATAGTGTCTAGAAAATAATTAAATTTTTGTATGGTACTTAGAAACAGAACACAAAAATATTAAACACAATAGTTTTAAATAAAATCTGAAAAATATTTAAAAAGAGTAATTATAGAATTGTTTTTTATTTTTTCCAATGAAAATTTTTTTGCATCAAACAAAAAAAAAAATATCTCTAAATTTTCAAAGAGCTTCCTCATTAAAAAGTCTCGATGTGATTGATTCTAAGGAAATGGACATCACACTAGATAATTCACAGTGGTATCTACCTGGAAAAGAGCCCTGAACGATACATACAAAAACGTTTTTGAAATTAAAGATCAGGGAAGTTTAAAGGAGGAATATGATTTAATTCTTAAGTTGTTTTAGGTTCTTTTCTCCGAGCAATTAATGTCAACGTTCTTTTTTTCATGCAATTTTACAAATCTAAATAAATAATGGGCTCCAGATTCAATTGTAGTACTTCAGCTTATATAAATGCACATAAACAACTTACATACGCATATTCAAAAGTACACTTACACATTATTATTGCATATAGTTAGGGCTGGCGCTGTATATGTAAGAGGTTGCTCTCTGGCTTCATTCATGACAGTTAAGTATGAAAAGTAAACAGTCATGAAACCATACATCTGATACAAGAAACCACTTGTGGTGACGGCGAATATTGCAAGCTTGAACCACTTCCGGGTATTCGAGTTTGTTGTAGCTATGTCCTTAAAGCTACTGATATTCGAAGTTTTCCATGCTGACACTAATTTTTTTCCAAGGCTTTCTTTCCTTCTCTTCCGTAGATGTTTTTCAGCTTTTTTATCTGAGGCCCATTTTTGCTTACATGAAAATATAATTAAATAATCAACAAGACAGAATTGAAAAACAATAACTAAAAAAATTAAGTTTTATTAAGATCAATATCAATTAAAACAAAAATTTATTACATAAAATGAATTGATATTCTGAAGTCTTATTCCATTTATTTTAATCAAATGATGGACATCTAAGTGTAAGATAGTCTGTGAGAAACATTTGATTGGTTACAAAAAAATCATGATAGAGTCTCATTTTTAATATTTATTTAATTAATTAATATTTTCTTATTCTATGGAAAAAAATTTTGTTGCAGTTTATATCTTATTCTACGGTATTTTCCTATTGTACAGGGGAAAGCAAATAAAATCACCGAAAAACTTAAAACATTTGGTAACTGTTCTGAACTCTTTAAGTTTTTTTTATTAAGTTTTGTTAACAGAAAAGATCTACTAGAAAGTTCTAAAAATAGCATTCATTTTTAGTTATTATCTAGGCTTCAACTATATGTTTTCAGTGGTAAGTATTATGTATTTCAGTTATATGGTCTCATGCAATTTATCCGCAAATGGAACTAGACCTGCCATATATTTTTAGAATTATTGCAGTTTTACTAAAAAGCAGAATGGGAAATTTCACAATAAAAGATATTGTATGAAATTGAAGATACTTTTTGGAACTTTTGAATTCAAACATAAGGAAAAAAATTAAAATTTAGGTTTAAAATTAGTCTGAAGAGAATTTGCGTAAAGTTCAGCAGTGTTTTACGATTTATTTTGTCATTAATATGAAAAAATAATAGACCAAGTTTTACCGGAAAATAGTTTTTTCAAAATTTTTTTAGAAACAAAGGAATTTGAATAGTCACCAACAACATTTCCGATGATTCTAATGACTGATTTCGATTCTATAGTGATCCATAAAGATTAATTCAATACTGTTTTCCCATAATTTGTAACAAAAATAAAAAGCAAAACCTGTCTTAATATGCTTTGTGTGTGATTAGTTTTAACAATATATTAAATAAATTTTACTCAGTTTCTAATAGAATTAATACCTAATAGTTGATTAATTAACATTTAATCAATTCAGTAAGTTATAAACCTAAGCAGAAAAGAAAATAAAGCTTCAATAAGGTTTTTTTAATTTTTGTTGAATTCAATATATTTTTATTTCGAAATTACAACAGAATTAAAAAATAAAAAACTTTTACCTATTTACTTAAATTAACTTGGTAAAATTAGGAAGTTATTCATAGAAATTGTATCTTAGCAGTGGAAGAATAATGCTGAGTTTCTTTAAGGTCCTCACTTATCTAACATAGCTGCATTTAACTATTAAAATTGTATAACGTGAAATGGTGTCATATATTAGTAGGAAAGTTTCATAAGTGAAATTAATTTGTAAAATAGTCTTCATCGGTTTATTTTAAATATAGCGTACGAATTATGCTCTTATAACAGATGATGATTTTCGCTTCCCCACCAAGGGACGAGAATTTTAAATACTGCATAGTAATTGCTCACTTCTAGCTTTTCAAGTGACAATGACAGTAATGACAGACAGGTGACAATACAGTTTACTGTTAAGCATTAATCTCTGGATACTGGTGTCATCTGTCATTGTCTTCAAAGATACATTTTATGGGTCAATGTTGGTGTTTAGTGTTAATATGATTTATATTTTACTGTCATTTTTTGATATTTAAAGCATATTGCATTTGTATGGGATTTATAAATCAAAATTTAAACCGGCATTAAACCAATTCTAACATCCACGCCCGAGTTGAGAATTGTACCCGCCGATGGTTGAGCAAAAGTGGTATTCAGCCACTAGTACATCGTAAAATGGTGCTTGGAGACTGACCAAGACGCTTCAGTTGGTAAAGTAACATATCACATGATTCAAAGAAACCTAAAGACACGTATATAAGGAAGTAAAATGCAAACTTGCAAGTTTTTGTAAAGTAAGACTGATATATGCATATAATTTTATTTTTATTACCTTATTATTACAAAAGTATGTTTTATAAAATTATTTTTAAGTTGAATTTTCTTTACAAATTCCTTAATTGGTTTTGTGAATTTAAAAATGTCTTTTTATTCTTAATTTCAAATATTTTAAGTGTCAAAAACAAATTATTTAAATCTATTATGTTTATTAGTTTTAGACGACAAATTTCCAAATGAGTTAATTTGTACGTATCATGATTACAGTTAGTTTATAGTTTATTAATTAATCCAAAAACGTGCATCTTTACTTTAACTATACATATTGTTTTATGTGCAAGACAACACCATCTTTACTTTAAGAATCAATCAAGTCGGAATTTTTATAATTGGATATTTCAAAAAAGACTATATATTTAGTTCACTGAAAAATTTATGCTTGAAGATAAATTTTAATCTTGCTTGAAGAAAAAGATTAGTAACGGATATTTGAAGTATTTTCCATATGATATATTTTCTTAAAAACCTGACGCACTATAAATGTAAAATTTACAATTTAAACAACTGCTATAATACAGATAGTATGTAAATTGTGATTTTGAAACTGATTCATAATAGCCAATATATTTGGTGCATTAAAATAATTTACAATAAAAGAAACGGAATTATTTTTAATGAAAACGTTCTTAATATAGAAAGTAGGAGAAGAAAATTTATTTGTGAGTTATATGTCCATAATATATATAAATTATATGCTCCATAAGCTTATACTTTTCCTCATATTTTATGTTAATAAAATAATTATAAATAAATATAATATTCTGTTAATAAATTTTGATAAGAATATGTTCTTATCATTTTTATTGTTGGTGATAAATAAGAATAAAATTACCTCGTGTTTGTTGAAAACAAAACTTTCCATAATGAGAATTTCTCTCTTTTGATTCAATTATTTAATGTCTGCAAAATTTGAAAAAAAGTTAATTTTTTGCACAATTAAAATGTTGCTTATACTATTTCTAAATTTCAGACAAATTTGTTATTATTAATACAAAAAATAACAAATATTCATTCAAACAAAATATAAAAAAGGTAATCTGAAGAAAAGGAATATTTAATTCATTTGTGCAATTTCAAAAGAAATAGCTTCTGTATCTAATGGTTATTTTTATTGTACACTAATTTTATTTAGAAATACAATTTCTCCCCATATATTTTAGTTTGTCTTATTTATTTAATAACTCACAATAGTATGGAAACTGCTCTTCATAAGCGATTGGCATATATATTACAATAATATTAAATAGTCTTATCCTACAAATGAAACATTATTTGATGATAAAGTCACAAAAATTCGTAAATTTACTATTAATTTTAATGATTCAAAAACTGAATGATGGAATCTAGAACTAGACAGAAAGTTCTATATAAGATAAATATTTATAACATTTTACAGATTTCTGTGAAAGGCATGATATAGATAGTTAAGATCATTAGCTGAAAATTAAACGAATTAATCAATTGTGATGCTTTTTCTCATTTTAGTGGCAAATGCAGCGCATAGAAATACCAACAGTGGAAATCACTTTTCATAAGAAACTGATGTTGTTTTGTTCTAAAGAATAAATAAGAAGTAATTTAAATTAAATATATTTTCGTACCTTATGTTTGGAATTCTTGACTGAAACAGATAAACTGTAGAATTGCATAAGTTTTTTTAATTAAACTAGCAAAAATGAAATGCAAATAGAAATGATTTGGAAAACTTTTTGTTTCCATAGTAGCAGAAAATCATTGTTTCTTCGAATAGAAATAAAAATGGCTTAATTATGTGGAAGAAAATTAAATACTTGCAAAACAATAGATAGCGTGATAAAAATGTTTGTCAGAGATTTATAAGCTATATTTGTCATTCAAATACAATCTTCTTTTCTATGAAAGAATAGTTTTAAAGCCATTGTTAAAAAGCCAATAATAAAATATCTCTCATAATAGATTTTTATGAAAAAAATGAAATTTATATAACTGTCCTTTTCAATAATTGTTTATTTTTAAATGAACTAAGGATGAAAAGTAAATTATTCATCAGTATTTATACAATGTAAATTTTGAGTATTGTCGTTTTATCGTGCACAGATTTAATGGTTGTATCAAGCACTCATACATACAAAAATATTTGAGTTATCTTTTCATTTAATTGATTAAAAGCTCTTTACTTTTAAAATATGTAGTTTTTATCTTCCATTTTCAAAATATAATAATTAATTAAAAATGGGCCTTTTTTCGAAAATATCTAATTATAACTGATTATCTGAACTGGGTAAAGCCCATATTGATTCGGATTATTGGAGTTTTTCTTCATTTGCATAAAAATAAGAATTGTGATTATTTTTGATCCGGAATAAAATCTTTGTTTGTGATGTCTTGCTTAACTCAGATTAAATATCATCACCTCGAAACCAAGCTAATTATTAACTTTGATACAAATTAAGCAGCGAAGTTAATTATAGCTTCTTCAGTTGAACGTTGGCTTGCTATTTTGCCATAATCGAAATTTCTTTGCAGTGGATGGAGCGTGAAAGTAAGAATTGTGATTATTTTTGAGCCGGAATAAAATCTGTATTTATGATGTCTTGCTTAACTCACATTAAGTATCGCTACTTTGAAACCAAGCTAATTATTAATTTTGATACCAATTAATCAGAGAAGTTAATTATAGCTTCTTCAGTTGAACGTTGGCATGATATTTGAAATATCAAAGGAAAACGTTTCCTGCGAAGCTGATCAAATAGATGAATTTTATCACTAAGATCCATTCTGCAAAATCATTTGAGATACTATGCAACAGTCTAAAAATTATACTTAGGGGACACAAAATTGTCCTCTGACCAAAATATCGTTATTCTTTCAAGCAGTAAAATTGTTTGTATGAAAGATTAATCTCTTCATAAAATATGTTTTAAATACGTGTATCAACATAAATTTTCAATTTACCCCTTTCTTAAAATGAGTTTTTTTTTACCTGTTTAATTTCAATTAAGACATATATTCATCTAGATCAATCATTGTATATACTCAATGTTCATAAGAGGAATTATTATGGAATGCAATTCAAAGAACGGTGGGATAAAAATTGCAGCTTGACTGACAGATTTACGTTTTAATACTTCGTAAAATGGCTCAATGGTTTGTTGTCAGTTATGTTTTCCTCCAGTTTGTGATGTATTCTTTCGCTATCATGTAAGTAACTAGCTTAAATGAAATTAGTAGTTTTTAATGTTTTTTTAACAATGTCTAGTGAACATCAAAGTATTGTTAATAGAACTGAACATAACCAAAAATAAATATATAAATACTTTTAGATTTTAGTACTCCTAATGAAATCTTAGACTATGCTGTTCACGGAAATTCATGACTTTACACGAATTTTGAAGTAATGGTATAATGAAATTCAATCAATGATATAATGAAAAACAGTTAAATCATTTGTGTTCCATATAATGTTTTCAACTATATATATATCTTAACAGTTTCTTTCAATCGAACCCGTAACTGCATTATTTTCAAAATTTCTAGCATAAATGGATTTATTTCTTCGTTAGTCTTCCCATACTGAATTGCTCATCACAATATTATTATGTAATACAAACAAAGAAACTAATATCTCGCGCTTTTCAAAGATAGCTATGAAATGTTTGCATAAATACCTCCAAAAAATTTTGGTAACTTTAGTCATTGAAATATTTATTGTTGTGACAAAATTATTATAAGCTTCCCAAAGAAGTCAGAGACCTCATAAAAGAAAGGAACAGGAACAGGAAAAAATACAGGAAAACCTTAAATCCGGAATACAAAACTAAAATAAACCAACAAAATAAAATCATTAAATTAGAAATAGGCAAATACAAGACTAAAAAATGGGAAGAAAGACTCTCAACCCTCAGCACTGATGACAACTCAGTTTGGAAGTTCGCTCACTGTCTCAAACACCGGATTCGAACCAGCAAACCCCTACACGGGGAACGCGGGCTCGTTTTTACAGATTCCGAAAAAGCCGAGGCATTTGCCGACAGTATGGAGAAGCAGTTCAGAACAAACAACACAGTTAATGACACAGAATTCAAAAAATTGATCAGAAAAACCAGTAAAAAAATCCAGGCAGCAGTACCGAAATAGAACCCGCGACTCCCGAAGAAATACAAAATATTCTCAAACACTTAAACCCCCGGAAATCACCAGGCATGGATCAAATCTCCAATAAAATGCTAAAAGAACTTCCGATTAACATCATCCAAGAAATTAGCTACATATTTAACAGATGTCTATGCCTAAATTACTTTCCCCAAACCTGGAAAGAAGCTATCATTATTATGATTCCCAAGCCGAAAAAGGACTTAGTGATGCCATCTAATTACAGGCCAATCAGTTTACTTTCCTCTCTTGGAAAGGTATTTGAGAAAATTATCTACCAAAGAATTAAAGTTTATCTAAAAGTCTCACAAACGAACAGTACGGGTTCAGAAAAAATCTCAGCACCACCAAACAGCTCGTCCGAATTTTGGAATTCATGGGAAGAGGTCTTGCAAACAAAGAAAAATCAATTTTCGTCATGCTTGATATCTCCAAAGCATTTGACAGGTTATGGCATGATGGGCTGATTTTCAAACTACAAAACCTAAATTTTAACAAAAACCTAATCATACTCATCAAAAATTATCTGTCACAGCGTAACTTTCGCATTAAAATCAATAAAACTCTCTCGTCACATAGACCGATTGAAGCTGGTGTCCCCCAGGGTAGCATCCTAGGGCCCATCCTCTATCTCTTCTACACCACTAATTTCCCTGTGCATCGCTCTGATCACAACAGCATCACCGCATTTTACGCGGATGACACGGGCATCATCCAGAAGTCAAAATCTGTAGATCTGGCCATCACCAAATTACAGACAAAGCTAAACAGCATCGAGGAATGGTGCAATAAATGGAAGATAGAGATTAACACCAGCAAGTCAAATGCTATTATTATACAGAAACCAGGCAGCAGAACCACCCGAACCGAGGTCCTCTCAATGTACGGAGAAGAAATTCCATTTGTCGTAAACGCCGAATACCTAGGCCTCACCATCAACCAAAATTTATCATGGAAACCCCACGTAAAAAAGAAAATCACAAAAGCTTATACTGCATTTCAACATCTACGACCATTAATTGGCTATAAAAGTAACGCTAACATCAAACTGAAAAAACTTATCTACACCTCCATGATCCGACCAATAATAACTTATGCATCCCCAGCTTGGTGTACTGCAGACAAAACCACAATCAAATCCCTCAATATTTTCCAAAATAAAATGCTGCGCAGCCTTCTCGGAGCACCTTATTACCTAACGAATAATTCTATTCACAGAGACCTGAAGATTGATTATCTCTCACAACATATTGCCAAGCTTAACATTAAATTCTTCAACGAAGCTGAGAACTACAAAGAGGCAAAATTCAATGAAATTTTCCACTGCACTAACTTAGCAGAGGATGTTAAAATCAGACCGCTGGCCGCACATTACCTCAGTGACGCGGTTCTGTCCATCCATTTCCATTCCAAATTGTAAATATTTTGTTACTTATCCCACATATATTAACCAGAATTTCTTGTTCAAAAAAAAAAAAAAAAAAATCTCTTTTTTCATGACGGCTTGTAGCCACCATCCAATGAGCGTTCGCCTTTTGGACGAACCCTCTCCCCCTCCTCTCTTAGCCACCAGACTCTTCCTACCTATTTCTTTTCCTTACTGTCCGATTTAATACATCAAGACGAAGAAGTAAAAGCAGCTTCGCTGCTGTATACTTTGTTCCTCAACATGTTTAAATGTTGTGACAAAGTATTTTATTAATTGCAAACTCAACACAAAAATATATGTATTAAATGTTTTAAACTGCTGAAAAAACTTTTGCTTAGTTAAATTGTTTTGTTAAATTATAGTCAATATAAAAAATTTCAAAATTTAAGAATGAATATAAAATATTATTCATTCATTCTGAAGTTTTGAAAAATTTCATAATGAATATATTACATTAGTTAGGCTGTGTGTCTTTTTAGATAATCAAAAAACTAATATCGAGTAAATTTTGCAGAGTTATAAAGAGTTTAAACATTGAGATTATGCGTAACATTGTTTTAAAACTCTTGAAAACAAATAAACAATAGCTCTACGTTACGTTTCAATTGAAAATGAAAATAAGTGTGAATTTGGCTAAAAATAAATACATAAAATTGCTCATAATTTGAGTGAACGTATACGAATGTTTTATGTTTCATATAATATTTTCATTAAGTACTTAAATTTGCTTGTTTCTAAGTTAAATATATTTCCATAGAATAAATCAAAAGAATTTTTTAAATAAAATATTTAAGTTACTTAGAAAATAATATACAAGACAAAAATTTTATCCTTCTATATAATATAAACTTCGTATCGATATTTTTACCTCAGATAACTCAGTATTTATTTAGCAAGATCATCTCAATCTGAAAACATTTATTTGAATGTATGCAGTTTCTAGAAGTTTCTGGATAACTCATCACATCGAATAATTAAGTTATTATAAAACTTTTACTCTTCATATTTATTAACAGAAATTTCGATGCTGGCTTTGAATTAAACTATTTTCTCTACCTACGTCTCCTTAAACGATTGAGAAGTAAATTGTTAATAAGTTCTTTTAATGAAGTTTTATTGTACCATTTAAAATGTTCTCAAGGTAATATAGTACCAGAAAAAATCAGGGATTTATTTCCTGGTTTCCTAAAAAGAATCCAAATATTAAAGAAGTCACAATGCCACACCCATTGGGTATCCCATCATATAAATGTGCCATCACTTCTGCCCTTTATAGTGTTGAAAGGTAGAAAACCAAGTAGCCGGGCATTGCAAAAAAGTATGCAAATAGAAAAACAGTTCTGAATTAAAAATAGCTTTAGTTCCCGCTAGGCCTGTTTCTTGTTTTTAGGAAATAGGAGATACACTTTAACATCCAACACTCCTGTAACTATTCCCAGGGACTTTACCAATTTATTGGAAAGAGGAAGGAAATTATCGAAAATCACAATAATTGATATACTTTCATGTTCAGGGGATGCAATTGATTATCTTTTTTATATTCCCAATGAGATGCAGGATGCCTTTGTGAAAATCCACTGACAAAAACCATTAATAATTTTTAATCATTCTGATGATCAATGCTATTGATTTAAATTTATTATTATCTAAATTATTCAACATTAAAATATGTCAGATTATTATAGGTATCTTATATATCAAACAGTAATATATGCATTTAGGAAATTCCCCAGTTGTTGTAGCCAAAAATTACCATTCTGTCTAAGCAGCGTAGATAAGCACCCTAGTAGCAGAGGCTTATTGGTATTACACTGGCCATTCACCGGTT
>JAPDSC010088974.1:0-15638 GCA_026290005.1 Latrodectus geometricus | reverse complement strand
AAAATATTTATTAACTTCACATATGAAGTGAGAGTCTGCAACATATAGCTAAAAAGAAATTCGAAGTAGATATTAAACCTCATTATGTCTAAATGTAGTTTAAAAAAAAGTCGATATGAGTTCAGCATCGACATAAAATTATGCTTATATGAATTTAATCTGGATAAACCATTAAGCAGGTTTTATTAATCTTAAAGCAATGCAACTAAAAAATCTGCATATTTGAAGAATAACCATGAAAAAATTTGACATTTTCCGTCACTATGATTAAGTTAAATTTTCTGGTACGCTTCTTGATATCAAGTCAACTGCCTCACAATTTCAAACCCCTTTTAAGATACAAACTCAATGCCTGAGAGCTAGGCCACACTAACGGAATGACAATGAGCGATAAGGTATTTTTATAGTGACTGACTATCCTTTAAATCCAAGGATCTGGCTGAATTGGATATGAAACCACCCACTTTTTTCATGAAACAAAAATGGCATTTTCCTACAAAGATATCTGTTTGCCATGAGAATAATTCCCGCCAATTTGTCTGTGCCTGTCTGCTGCCAATGAATCAAAACACGTTCCATTTTCAATAGAAGCCAGAAGAAAAGCATCGACTTCGGATTACTGGTCGTATTGAGAATGACATGAGTAATTACACTACTGGCCAGTAAAATTGCTACACCAAGAAGGCAACACGCTACAGACGTGAGATTTATACGAAAAGAAGAAGGTGCTATGATATGCAAATGATTAGCTTTTCAGCGCATTCAGACAAAGCAGGCGCCAGTAGCGACACCTACATTGTGTTTAAATGAGGAAATTGTTCAGCCGGTTTTTCATACACAAATTGCATTTGAACGTTGTTGCCTGGTGAAACGTTATTGTGATGCCTCGTGTAAGAAGGAGAAATGCGTACCAGCACGTTTCTGACTTTGATAAAGGTCGAATTGTAGCGTACCGGGATTGCGGTTTATCTTATCACAGTATTGCTGCTCGCGTCGGTTGAAATCCAATGACTGTTAGCAGAATATGGAATCGATGGATTCAGGAAAGTAATACGGAACGCCATGCGGGATCTCAACGGCCACCTATCACTAGCAGCCGAGAAGACAGGCATATTATCCGCATGGCCGTAATGGATCGTGCAACCACGTCACGAGCCGTGAGTCAAGAAACGGGGTCATTTGGAAGACAACAAGTGTCTGCACGAACAGTTCGACGACGTTTGAAGCAGCATGGACTCTCATCTCGGAGACCATGGCTGCGGCTTCCCTTGACGCTGCGTCATAGACAAGAGCGCCTTCAATGGTGTGATCAACGACGAACCTGGGCGCACGAATGTCGAGACGTCATCTTTTCAGATGAATCCAGATTTTGTGTACAGCATCATGATGGTCGCATCCGTATTTGGCGGCATCGTGGTAAACGCACACTGGCAGAGTGCATTCGTCATCGTCAAACTTGCCCATCACCTGGCGTGATTGTATGGGGTGCCATTGGATACTTGTCTCGGTCACCTCTTGTTCGTACTGACGGTGCTTTGAACAGTGCACATTACATTTCTGGTGTGTTACGACCCGTGGCTCTACCCTTTATTCGAGCCCTGCGAAACCCTGCGTTTCAGCAGGATAATGCCCGACAGCATGTTGCCGGTATTGTACGGACATTCCTTGATATGGACTTTCCTGCTTAGAGGAAACTTTTCTCGTGAATGACAAAAATTGCTAAGACTCTTGCCACTAATAGTAAAAAATTTGCTTAGTGCACTCATAAAAAGTAACTAGATAATAATATTGCTTCCAATAGGCTATAGTAGTACCAATGAAGAAAAAGTTAAAAATCAAAGTCAATAGTAAGAAGAATCTATGCAATTCAATGCAAATAAGACAAATTTAAGAAAAAAACTATATAATATAAATAGGGAAAAAGGCCTAGATACCACTCTGTTCTATTTACATAATTGAACATTTTCCCATCTGATGAAGACGTGGTCCCTATGTCTTTTCCCCTATTTGTATTACATAGTTTTTTCTTGAATTTGTCTTATTTGTATTGAATTGCATATTTTCTTCTTATTATTGACTTTGATTTTTATTACTCTTCAAATTACATCTTATTTTATTTATATTGGGATTTCTCTCATTAGCTGCTTTTGCGCTGGTTTGATTCCCTATAGTACTTGTTAGTTAATATTGTATTTCATTGGTTCCATTTTCTTTCTATTTTCTATAAATTATATTTACTGCTTTATATATAACTTCAATCGCATAAAAGAATAAGAACTTCAATTAAAATAAAGATGAAAAAAAAACTTTCAGTTATTTTCTAAAATACTAAGTGTACAAATTTATAAGTTCTGTATATTAATACTGCTTGAGTGATACGCATGTTCATGCTAGTTATTAAATATTTAACTTCTTGACATTGCATCACTAGGTTGATTTATCTCTTTTTTCCATAATTCTCTGAATTATTTACAAAATCATTCTATTCGTAAAAACTGTAGCACTCTTTTTAATGGATAATAGTGAATTTTCTGTACATATACAAATACTAAAGATTTTTTGTTGAGTAGAAACCTAGCAAGTGTGTAATTAAACATAAATACAGTAAATTATTCTAGAAAAAATTTAAATAAAGAAAGTAACTAAGAAAGTTACTTCCTTTATTTAAAGTATATGCAAAAATAATTTTTTATGCTTAGGAGTATTTAATATGAATAATATACAGACGATGATTAATAATTTAGAATAAAAGAATATCATTGAGAATCAAGAAAGAGATGTGTAAAAAGAATTAAGTTAAAACAGAAATTAAATATAAGAAAATTAAAGAAAAACGTTGAGAAAATAGTGGAATAAACACTCATTTTTTATTTTTATAGAAGCAGGATAAAGAAGTTTTTTATTTGAATAAGGATTATAAAGAATAAAAACAATTCATTAATAAACTATTCTCCGTTTTTGATGTAATATAATAGAAATAAAAATTGTAGAAAAGTTAATACAAAATGAAGCAAATTAATGAAACCGTACATTTTACAAACGAAACTACAATAAAAAGTGTAATAACTAAATAAACTATAATTATACTAACACTTTTTGATTATAATGATACCAATAATAAATAGTTAACACTATATTTAAAAAGTTTAAAAACACTAATAAAAAAACAAATAATGAATAGATTAAAATTGATGAAAGGGAATAAACAAAGGATAAAAGCAATTTAAATATTAGAGTAAAAAAATTTAAAATTGAAAAATTAACTTATTATAAGAAGCTGAAGAAAAATTATTATGTAATTTCACATATCACAAAACGAAATGAATAATATAAACCAATTAAGAAAATATTATGAAAGAAATAAAATAAATGATTTTAAAATTAAAATAAAATCAGCGGTATGATGCTGTCATCTGTTACTCAAAAATAGCAAAAATTAAGCTTTTTTTTTTTATTCATGGAAAAAAAAATTAATCTGAAATTTTTCTTCTCTAAAATAAAATTCTCTTTTAATTTCTAATGACAAATACTAAATTTTATTATAAAAATATTTTATTCGAAAATATTAAAAATAAGCTAATCAAAGATATATACCAATATTTTTGTTTAAATTTTTATTTCGAAATTTTTCAGATTTTCCATTGTTTGTATTGATATATTTCGATGCATGATATTGCAGGCAATCAAAATTTCTATATCTCTGAGTTATAAGAAATCCTTTAAACTTAGAAAATATAAATAAAAATGAACCAAAATAAAATAAATGTATAAATAACATTTTTAAAAACTAAAATATTTACTTTTCAAATCCTTCAAGCATTTTTCAACACTCAACACTTTACTCAAGAAATTGACATTTGAAAACTTAAGTATTAAGAGAAGTCCACTCAATTCCCAAGTGACCATTAATATTAAAGTCGATAAATGCATTTTAGGTGGTAAAGCAAGCAGATTGACACTGAAGCTATTACTTACTTATATTATACTAAAATGAATATATATTTTGAAACGAATCAAAATGTTTTAATGAATTTCAGAGCAGTATTATATTTTACATTGTGATATGAAATATATTAATTAGCATTTGTTCATAAAGTTGAAAAAGAAAAGTCTTGATAAACTAAAATTTAACAATTAACAAAAGTGGAAAAATGGGTAATGAATATAATAAGAAGTAATGTTTCCATTTAGAATTCTCAAGTCAATCATTTAGTGATAAAATTTGCAATAAGTGTTATAGCTTAAAAGTAATAATTTTAACATAATTGCTCCCTGTTTATGCTATAAGAAAAAAAATTATTTTCTATGCACTGTATAACAAACACAAGTAAAATAAAATTCAAACTGAAGAAAAACACCTTTTACTTCCATTTCATTGACGAAAAATCAAGTAAAGTAATCACTTATTATATTTTTGTTTTAAAACAACATTTTTAATGACAAATTTTTCTATTTTTCTTCGAAGTTGCAAATTCACTATCATTTATCTAAAATACTATTGTTTTGTTTGTTTTTTATTCAAATAAATGCCTCAATTTTTTAACCAGTCATTTTCATATTTTGTAGACATCCGAAGCACAACATTTTCTTGTTAGATAACTAAAAGTTATTTTCATTCTCTGTCATTATGTTCTCACATAGTCCACATTCGAAGAGTTCTGAAAAGAAATTTCAACAACAGTTTGTTTCTTTGTCAAAAGTCCTGGATGAGTAACTCATCTTCACTCAAGTTCTTGGTTTCCTTCTGCTATTGGGGTAATAAAGCCTGTAATGTCAAAACGACTTTCATATCTTTTGTTGAAAAATCGTTCCAAGTATAGTTTGACAAGTTCATTACGCCTGGAACGTAAAATTCATGAAGCAATTTCACTATCATATATCTTTTGTTGAAACATCATTCCAAGTATAGATTGACCAGTTCATTACGCCTGGAACGTAAAATTCATGAAGAAATTTCAAAGCAAGATATCACTCCTTGCAAAAACAACCTTGCAACAGTTAAACTTGAAACTGGGGATAATATTCTGATGCATGAATTGTAAAATAAGAATTAGGCTGGGTAGGTGAAAATAAACATGAATAGTTTAAAAAAGCATCCGCTGGAAACAGGATATGAAAGAACAGTCCCAATGTAGCTCATGCATGTCGTAAGATGTGACTAAAATGAGTAACCAGTATTCGGGGGTATAGCCGTCACCCTGGAATCTGGAAGGGGTATATCAGGGGACCCATCATCCTAGATATGAAACCGAAAGAGAGATATATCCACCTGCCTGAAGGAGATAGACTTAGAACTGGACTTAAGACTTTGCATACTAGAACACGAAATATTCGCTCTTTCTACTATAATAAAGGACTGCAATTTTTAATAGAAGAATTCGATAAGTATAAACATTTATTTCAATCCAAAAACTAAAATGGGCGGGACACTTGATCAATAGTAAGAATGATCAAGCCACCAAAAAGATCTTTGAACCAGCTGTAGCCCAAAAAAGAAAAAGACCGAAGATCCGATGAATCTATAGTCTCGAGATGGATGTGAAGATTCTTAAAATAAAAAAAATTTAAAGAGTGTATCGAAGAAGAGTGTGGTCTGAAAAACTGCTCTGAAGAAGGTCATGGCCCACCCTGGGCTGACCACCTAAGGCTGACCTAGATAAGACGTTTAAAGAAGATCCAACCTCTATCAATGATTTGCAATTCGGAGGATTTACGATTCTCCATAAAAACTTAACTAATAATAAAAACATAAACCTTTGTGAAAGATGATTGCAAGTGAGACCGTAAAAAAGGGAATTTTCATTTTTATTAGGTAAATGAGAATTGAAATTATTGCCTCTACGTAATCATGTTAGTGATGAATCATATATTGCAAACTGGTGAATATGCGTAAATTAAAAGTTCGTAAATACAAACTTCGATTGTATATGTTAGATACCTAAATGTTAGATTATATCCTTAAGAATTATAAAATTTTGTGGATCTTCTCTTTTAAATATAACTATAAAGGAAAAGAACTTAACTTGTTTTGGCATTCATCCTCTTATGTCAATACTTTACTTCTATGAATTTCATATTTCTTGTAATAACTGTGAATTTTTAGAATAAAAAGAGAAAAATACTGATTTTCTTGGCACATATCACCTAATACCTTGCTTAAATGTTTAACATAAATCCTAATAATTACCAAATAACTTTGAATTAAAAAGGAGAAATACGTCTATGTTATAAATCTGCATCTGGTAACTAGAATATATTGTTACTAATAAATTTAAATTCCTTTCAATAAAAGAAAAAAAGTACTTTTGATATGCATTACCTATAATCGTCATGTAAGGCAAAGTCATATGAAACAGAATGGCAATCTACAACGCGTCCATCTTCCGGTTTCTCGAACATGGACTTCCTCCAGAAGCTCTGAGGCATGTCATCCAATCCCATGTGGGTATAAATTTGAGCGGCTTTACGCAGCACATCCTCCAATGTGTATCCTTCTTTATGGAATATTGTCGTTAAGTTGATTGGGGGATATTCCGGAAATGGTTCCAGAATATCACTCAGTGCAGCCCAGTTCTCACCCCAGAGACTGCCTGAAAGTTAAATTTATATATCAAGCAGACTGAATCGACAATTAATATTACTTTAACTTCGTCAAGATTTAATTACATAGTTTTTATTTATTTAATTATTGCATTAAGTGGTGGCTAGTATAATCATTATAATGTTATAGTTGTCATAATCTGATAACTAGCACCATTTCAAACCGAAGAAGATCAGGAGATTTTTGCAAAGTTAACCGTGACACACATTGATATAATACTCATCCATTTTTTAAGCTAATGGCTCCCATGTATTTTATCATTATTTTCCAACACACTCGAAGCCCGATGGCGTAGTGGTGCGCCCTGGTCCAATGTTCTATCCTCGAGTTGGATAAAACTCAGTACCAAGGATGTTTGTGAACAAAAGAATGTGGATTTCACGTTAGGCTGCCTACCCAACTAGGACATATGCTTTACTCCCCCAGAAACAAATAAAAAAAAACAGAGATGAGCACAATATGCTGGTCGTGCCAAAGAGCTTTTACAATATCACAAAACCATTCAATTTTAAATTAAGAAAAAAAATGCATAAATAATGAAAATATCTTAGAAAATCTTGTGTTTTTAAGATCATATTTAGCTGAAGATTTTCTAGTCAGAAAAATCAGATTATTATAAAAATCAGAAATTGAAAAACTGAGAACTCTCAAATTATGTGATTAGTTAATACTTATCAATTTTTTAAAAATAATCGTTCATTTTTCCCCCTAGCACTTTTACTGTGTTAAATGAAATAATACCAATTTTTGATTATAGAATTTCTTTGTTTACCGTTAAATTCATTCTCTTTAACCAACTGTCTTTTTCTGCAAAATATTTTATCCACAGAATATTCGAATGGTTATTCTCCGAAGTATATAAATTTTAGTGTCCTAACATCTCTAGAATAAATGCAAGAAAAGTGGTGGTACTTGATCACGTGATGGCATTGCATTTGATTACAGAAATGTGTAAAAACTCGCAAGTCTTGAGAATGTCACATATAGACTCTATATATTTACATATTTATTATTTATATACACTATATGTATATTCTTATTTATATACACTATGTATATATTTAACAAATACGTAAAACTTATAAAGAAATATGTATGTTCACTTAACAAGCAAATGTGCTGGTATCAGATGGTTGTCTCTGAAATGCTGTTGTCCATAAAAGTTGCGCAGTTTGTGGGATGTGTAGGCGTGCAATTGTTCGTAGAATGCCTTCACTTCGTTCCACAGAGTTAAAATAGTTGTTACAACGTCATCGATCCCTAGTTCTGATCGCCACACTTCCCCTACATCTGAATAACCTGAAAATATAAAAAAAATATTGTTTATATATTTAATATTTAGTATATTAAAAGTGAATTAAATTCAGCAAAATTTTCAGGAATGTTATATCATTGAATTAAAGAACATTTTTTACTCTTCATTTTAATTATGCAGTTATATTTAACTAGAATATCATCATTTAACTATGGATTATCTCTGAATCAAAGAACATGTTTCATTCTTCATTTTAATTATTTGGCTATATTTAACTATTGAGTATCATCATTTAACTAGAGATTATCATAGAATTATAGAACATTTTTCTCTATTCATATTAATTATTCGATTATATTTGACTATAGAATATCAATACTGAATTAACACATTTCAGATTGTAATTATTTAGAAGTTTTTAAGTGATAATTACTGAGTACTCTTATAATTTTAAGCCTTTCAATGAGTTTTCATTTAATAAAATCAGTGAGTTTAAATGATTAATATGATCTAGATTAAAACCACACAAATTTTATTTAAAACTTATTTAATAAATTTATATAATTACTGGATATCGAAATTCAATCTATTTCATTGAAGAAAAATATGTTGCGTACTGTCAAGACAAGTTTTCAACAATTTCATTTAACATATATGTTACAGTTAAAACAAATGTTAATTGTGAATTTCGTAACAAAAACTGGATTACATATTTTCCAGACTAAAGACTCTGTGAATTTTCTCCAAATTTCATTTGAAAAAATATATGTTTTGCAATTTTCGTAGGTTTTACCATGAATTGCTATGGTGCAAATAAACTAATTTTTATCTATTTTTTAAAAAAATAAATTGTAAATTATAAATATTAAAGTTACCCACATTTCTTTTATGAAAATTATGTCGCATATTATCAAGATGAACTTTATTCAAATCACTTTGCCCACAGTGTGTTTGTCCAGTAGTATAAAGGAACCACCAATTGTACAGGCATTAAGGCACACATAAGCATCCAGGAGGTCTCTATATGTGTGAGCATTAACATTTCCACACTAAAAGACATGAAGGACCCAAGGAGATACTACTTCAAACACAGATGCTGGCTGATCCGTGTGCATTCCTTCAAGAATGTTTGATGGATGAAAACGAATTCTGTATTCTCTCCTAATGAAAATACTCCTACTATCCCTTTCGAAGCTAAACCAGGACTCATACGCAAAGAGAACAACCCTCCATTGATTCCGAGTCCAGAGGAGATGTTAGCATGCCAATTGCAAACGCTTCCACCTATAGCGTGACGTGAACGGGACTCAAATGACTACTCTCATATCATCTGCCACATTTAATTCTCGATTTCTTTTTCGTTTTTTATGTTGATTAACGCTGAAAATCCAAATTCACACACATTGGTCGCCTCGCATAAAGACCAAGTTCGTGAAGCCTTCGATGCACGGTTGATCTGGTGAACAACTTTGATATACCTCCAAAAAATTAAGCGCCAAATCTGGCACTCCCTACGGACTTTTTAGGGTTACTGTTTCTTATTTTGGTGTTACCAATTTAGATTTTTTCAGCTTTTAGGTTTTTGCTGTTGCCAAATTTGGTATTTTCTTGTATTTTGTACTATTTTCTGAGTTTTTTTAAAAGTTATTTTATGTATTAATTATTTGTATTTAGCGAGAATCCGTCTTGGCGAGTAAAAAAGGCGCCAAAACAGGTATTATGGTTGGTGAGGGAAGAAAAAGTCACCAAATTTCCGATTTGGGGGGGTATATCAAAGTAGTTCCAGATCTGGATAATAAACTTTAAGATCTTCCAGCGAGAAAGTATCTGAATTTAGCAAAATGACAATCATCGGTCATCGTCAATCGTGGTAGAGCATGGCCATCCTCAACTGAACCTTCTGGCTGTCGAAATTGTGGTTAGAAATTGTTGCCAAAGTCCATGAACAGACGGCTCCGCATTCAGCATTCTAGCCATTTCTATCTGACTTGGTCCTGCCTCTGATATCCCAATAGCTTGCCATCGAAATTGTTCAGTCAAATGATGCCTTAATTTCGCTATACCAGATTTCTAATCTCAGACACGCAGGGACAATTACTGCCTTGCTCAGACATCCATTTTTATGCTCCTCGCAAATGAAATATTGGAACAGCAGTGCCACTAGTTTGCATGATGTCATATTGTTCTGCTTCTTTTACTTATCATTATATTCCAATTTTATTGAGATTGGCTCATTTTTAAAAAAGAGTTATCGCTATTTTTGTGATTTTTTCCTTAATTTTTTTCGTAATATGTGTGTTTATCTAGTTAAAAGAAAAGTTTTATATATATTCTTAGATAATAATATTCTGTCTATAACTTTATTGCATCAGCCTTGTAACATTAGGCTGCACACTTTGCTGCACTAGGTGGAAGCCAAGTAGATAAAAGTAAAAATTTATTCCTTTAAACATCTCATTACTATTACTATCAACGAAAATCTCATAATTCATATATCTGATACTTTTAATTTCCTGGTAAGCTTTTGCGTTCTGATAACTTTGTTTTTCATATTATGAACAATACTTCTCCAGCCATATGTGAATCAAAAGAGGGAGTTTTCAAAAGCAACTCGTACCATTCATTTGGGCTGCTCTATTAGATACTTGGATGAGGTCTATCATATGATTTTTGGCTCTTTCGCCGACTTGAATTCTCCATGCTTTCCAAATAGATTTTAAAATTTCAGGGTTTCTGGTAATCCGCACCAATGCTATGACCTCATCTTCTCCAGTGGCTTCTTTCTTCAAACCAGGGAGAGTAATTTTTGCCGAGCTGTAGATGCTAGTAATCTCAGACTTTATTGTGTCGATCAATCTGAAAAAAAAAACAGATTTATTTTTACTTCGAAAATATATTAAATGCATATCAGATATAATATATTCTATTACCCATAAAAAATCTCAAACAAATAAATTTCTTATCTACATGCGGAATATAACGCCGCGTGTAGATTATAAGAAATGACTGAATTTTCTACACTCGAAAGTTTTTTAAGGGTAAAACAACCCATAAGACATGAATATCTATCAATTTTACCTTTGTGTAAAACTGTTTTTATGTAAAATCAAAACCATTTAAATACCACTTGAATTAAAGAATGTGAAATTTTTCCTTTAAAAAATTGTCTAGTTCCATTCTTGAATTACAGAGTACGTACTGTAATCAAGAGAATAAAGTGTTAGTATTCTTCACATACAGTAATGATCTAGTAGCTGAAAGAGATGAGAGCTCTTCAAGAATTCGTAGCTCCGTTTCCTGTCACGGGCGAGGTAGTGGTTTGTTTCTTATTTTAATCTGTAAGATCTGTTCATATGAAATCTCATATGAAAAAGAGATCATAAAGTTAAAAACCGATCGATAAAAAATTTAATTTAAAACACGAAATGTGATAAATTACTACTACTACTATCCAACGCCCACTCTTGACTGTTCAGTCATGAGGTGGCGCGCCGACCAGTAGAGACGAGCTTCTTCAGTCTGACACAGTGGGGAATGGTCAAGAGCTGGACAGGACTTCAGATATTCGCCTTTCATCTCTTCCACAGAGGGTGCATTCAGGCGAAGCAACGACTTTTATTCTGTGTAAGTGAGATGGAAGGTAGTCGTGTCCTGTTTTTAGACGAAAGTTGGCAACCATTACGGCTCGCGGGAGGTTGGGATCGATTGGCCCATTATTGACCAAGCTTTCTTACCTCTTGCCAGTTGTCTCTTTCCGCAGGTATTCCGTCATCCAGATGTTTACTGCAGAGTTAATTTGCTGCTTTGCAGATTTAAACAAGAAGGGTTGCTTTGGTTAGGGTAGCTCAGTGCCTGTTTTGGCCAGGCAATCAGCCTTTTCGTTTCCAGGCATGTTAACATGACTTGGTACCCACTGAAAAATTATGGGTCAGCTTTTTTTCAATTAATTTCTAGAGTAGTTTCTTGCATTCTATTGTTCTATCACAGTCCGTTTTCACATTGCGTGTTATGTCACGTATCGCACTCTGGGAGTCGACCAGAAAAACTGTCTTGGTGATAAATTACGTGGTAAATAAAAGGTGATAAATTGTCTTTTATTAAAAACTTATTAATATTATAACACCTTCTGCTTGGATTCCTCTCCACCTTTCCAGAACTACAAAAGATGGTAATACCACTTTATAAAGAGGAGCATCCGGTGGGTATAAATCATACTAGATCAAGAAGGTGGATGGATCTTCGTAACTTAAAAGCAGGAACCAAGCAGAATATCCCTCAGCCTGCTGTCCCCTCTATGTAATACCAGATGGAATACCAGAGAGCCCCGGAAGGCGGGTCAGCTGACGTATGAGAGATTGAGGACTGACTTAAAGGATTTAACGGTTCGATCAAGGCACTGCTAATCAGCCATGGTTCTGAAAGACAAATCTTTCATAAAGGTGCTATAAGTCCAAGGAAAGGTACCGCATAAAAAGGCGGGATTTTCTCGTGGATGTTAAGAGGGTCCTGCTATATGATTCTGCAGAGAGGTATACCGAGGCGGTGAACTCGCAGGGTAGCAGGTATTTAGTTCTGTCGAGGGCAGGGCACTTTAGGAATAGAAGCCTCGGCTTCTGGCACTATGCCTCGCCAACTCGATCCCCTAATGTCCCCTCTATGTGTGGTATCATTTCACATGGAAGACACTGCAACCACGACGTATTTTATGGTTCCAGTCACCATCAGCGAAAACGATGGATTTTCTCAGTAGAGTTGGAATTCCAAACATAAGAACGATAAGTTGTGTAGTAATTCTGTTTATAAATAATGTCTTACCTGGAGTCCTCCGGATTCATAAACACCACACCAGAAGCTATGATGCTTATTTCCTTCTCCAACTCCAAGGGTAGGATGGTCAAGGAGCTGTCCCTTTGTGTCCGAGCCCACAGCTTCCACCCACGCATCCAATCGCTGAAGGCCGTGGATGAATACTGGCGCGCCAGCGCACTCTCGGGACATATGTTGGTGGTGTAGTTCCAATCAGCTGATTGGTGGAGCCACCACATGTGATTATATTCGAAATCGAACCTTTGTAGTTGTATAGTGACGTCTTCCAAGAGGGGGTCTATAAGGGCAAAAAAAATCGTTTATTTGCATAATTTAATTTTTAAAGAATTTTAAATTCCATAGAATTAATCTGGGGACGAAAAATATAGGAAATGAAAAAAACATTTAGAGTTTTTGACACAACTTAATTAGTCATTATCCATTTAACTTTATGAAGTATGTGAATTAGTTGTATCAACTTAGTGTTGGGAACTGGGATATAATATTTGTGATGTTATTACATTAATATACAACAGAATTTATTTTTTATGAAATCTCTTAAACTTACAATTAAATTAGTTGAGACTTTTATAAAAATAACTATTTTTTATTTTGTTTAAGATTTAACTAATACACCAACACCAACTGATAATATCACAAAATATTTAGGGTTAAGATCAGAGGAGGGCGTGATAAGTGCAGGAATCTATTAGTAACTCTCACAGCAATTTACCATCATATAAAAGTGTGTCGTTGTGCAACAAAACGTTTTTGACATTGCTCAGTGCACATGATTTTCGCATCCACCGTAAATTTCGGGAGCATAGAGAGTGAACCATATTCATGTGGAAACCTGGAAAACTCCCAAGCACCTACTCCGACAGACGTGCATGCAGAATGAAGAAACGCAACGGCAGTGGATGGTATCGAATATAGGGCCTCATGCATCGAAGAACATTGTCCCATCACAGGGAGCCTGCAAAGCAGATGCTGCATTTTTATTCAATTTATCCATGTAAAAAGCATCTTTGTTTAATGAATACACTTAAAAAAAGTGGTTAATTCATAAAGAAGAAGCAGGAGCACAGACACCATTAACTTCTGCAACGATGACAATAATCAGCCAGCTCGTCAAATTTTTTTAGCTTAAATGCGAGATTATCATCGACGAAACAACATTAAATTCGAACATTAGTAATTTAATTGTTGTGCAGGATTTCGACACATTTAAGCTTGCAAATGCATCTCTGGTCTCTCGACCAATGACGGCTTTTTATTCGAAAGGAATATTTAAGCTAGTTGTTGATTCGACAAGATTCGGTGATAAGGAAAACAATTGAGAAGAAGAACTACATGTATTAAGAAACATTATATACTCCATTTTAATAAATTATATATTTAAAATTGTAAATAATTTCTGGTTCATTATTTTTTTATAAAAATTATTATATATGCATAGCATAAGAACGATTTATACTCTTCAATTGATATTTTTTGTCTAAGTCTAAGTTTTTTCAATTGAACTGATCAGACACACCAGACAGAAATTTTTTCCGATCAGCTCAAATAAGAATATTCAATTCAGAAATACTTGAAATCCAAGAATTAATTGTTTTACGAGTTAAAGATGTTTCTGGTTGCGTCAATTTTAATCGAAATTTAATTGAAAAATTTTATAAATTAGTTGTAAATCATATAACGAGTAATTAAACATTAAAACTATTAAAATAATATTTGTATTATTTACCGTTAGCTTCTAAGCACAAGGAGTGTATTCCTATAAGGATTGTCGAAAATAAGACCTAAAAAATGTGAAAAAGCATAATATAGGAAGTAATATACATAAAACATTTAAAAAATATTTAAATGACTATAAGTTTGTATAAGTATGAAATGGCTATTATTAATAAGAACCCCGAGATATAAGCATCGAAATAATCAAATACAACTTATTGCATTTAACTTCAGTATTATGTGCATATGCAAACTATATCTCTACAAAAAAAAAGATTAAATAATAATAATAATAATAATAATAAAATAAAATATTTTCATGTGCATCACTAATTTTCTATTAATAAAGCCATATTAAAGCAGGTATCGACTCCCTTACTTTGCTGTTTGTGTATGTTGCTACAATACATTGCTGTTTAATTTACAAAAGCAATCTTTCATCTAAAAGTTGGTCCTCGTTGTTTCATTGGATCTTACTCAAAAGTCTATAAGCGATCATTCGAATATTTTAAAATAAGGAAATTACATGTTTCTGAATATCAGAATTTAAAAGATAGACCCTGATCTACCTGGATTGGCAATCTTGTGTACAAAATTGATTGGTTGGTCTGAGTAATAAACCAACCAATCATATGCTAACCTAGAAAGAAAGAAAAAAAAATTTTGTTATTAATCTGTAAAATTTTCGATTTTTACCTGTCCAAAACTCTTTTCGTATGGCATCCATACATGAACATGATTTTTTTTTTTTATGTGATCAATAATATATAATAACAAAAATTATTTAAAATTATTTAAAACAAATTAATATTTTTAAAGTTTTTTTTATTAGACATGATATGCTTGTTTAAAAAAAATAAATAAACGATTCAACATAATTTAATTTTTCTTGTTATGTTCTTTGAATGACATTTAAAACTAGACCAATATAATATGACGATAACTAGTTTGAATAAACCAACAGGGTAGATTTGTTATTGCTAGGCCAAGTGAAATTTTCATTATAAGCCATCAATGCATATCTCACACTCCACTTTGTACTTGTTTTATATCATCTTTTAAACACTTCGTGCGTTATAGAAAATTCCAATGTTTATTGACCCACGAGAAAGAAATCATTTTCGTTATCAGAAGGCTCTGAACTTTGAACCATGCGAATCAGGAATACTTTTTGTATTCAGTAATGGCAGGTAGGGTTGGTCATAACCCTAATGTCCTCTAAATGAAATTAGAGATGGTAAG
>JAPDSC010088968.1:0-18412 GCA_026290005.1 Latrodectus geometricus | reverse complement strand
TTGATGTGTATAATAAGAAACAAAATTCACTTATTATGTTACAGAAATTTTATTGAATTGATAATGTTAAATCATTCCTTAAGAGAAAAATGTATCATAATTCATTAATTATATAGTGAAATTTAAATTACTTCAAACCCAAATTTTAATACATTTTTTAATCATATCTGGTTTAAATATAAATTGACTTAGGGAGAGATTTTGTAGCTTTAATTAAACGTTCCTTTTTGAAAAATTGTTGTGTCAAGCTAAGCAAAAAATAAGGTTATTATTACAAGGAAAAGTGCAAGGTCAGTATTCTTTCATTTATTGAACACAATATAATGAGGTTATGGAGTATAAGACATTTTCCTAAGAATACAACTTTGATACTTAATTATCCTTGAGTCACGAAAGCAGTGATACTTCCTACGAGCTGACATGCGATCATCTAAAAATATCCCAGAATCCCTCCGACTTCAAATTAAATAATCATTTTTGTATCGTTAAAATCTACTTAAGTAAGTTATACTGAAAAAGTAATGAAATATTGTAGACTGAAATTGAAGTTAGAAAACATTTATTCTTGATGATCAGAGTAAAAAAAATAGTATTTTAAAATATGGATCATATATATAAATGAATAGAGTTATACATTGATATTTTTAGTAAAATATTTTAGTTTTATGTTACTACAAAAGATGTTGAATACTATTTTAAACTTATTATGAATCATGTACGTTGTTACTATGTATAGGTACGATTTTTTTATATCCCTGTAAACGATAATTATGGTAACGACAGAGAAAGCAATTACTGTCGTAAATGTTTGCTTCATATGTTATTTAAATTGTTTACATTTTTAGAAACTACTAAAAATAGAACAACTATTTTATATATATTTTATAAAATAATTATCATTAATAAAAAAAATTATTCAAATGTCAATTTAATTTTAACGAAAAGTGCTTAACAATTGCTTTAACGATCAACTGCGGGGGTGTAATGGAATAGTAATTATATTTTCTGATAAAACATCTGAACCATGAAAAACATTTTTAATTACGTTTATGTAAAAAAGAAAATTTAATATATTTCACTAATTTAAAAACTTATCAAATGTTTCAACCTACATTTTTTTTATAAAGTTAGTAACTATAGTATATTCCGAAAGAATATTCTATAATATAAATTACAAGCTTTATGAAAAAATCTGTATTAAAAATGATTCGTACCAAATATTAAAGTATATTTTACAGCAATTCATAATGAGAAATGTTTTCTACACTTCATAATTTTTATATTTTATTTTATGTAATACCCCTGAAAATACTGATCTCCAAAGGGAATGATATGAAAACTGTAAATTTATTTGTGCTAAAAATTAAAATTATTTTATTTATAAAAATTTAATTCTAAATTCTTTTTTTAAGGTTCTTTAAAATAAATTACTATTCGTCTTTCTTAAAACATTAGTTTTTAATTTTTTAAAAATTATGTAAGGTAATTAAATAACTCTATTAGTTCAATTTTAATTATCAATTCGCTTTGCAAAATTTCTTTTTTCTTTCTGTTTTGAGTCTATTGCAAAACATTTGTAACCTCTAATATTTTTGCTTAAATAAATATCGTAGTAAATGGCAGAAATCAAAATAATTATACTTTCATATGAGATTAGGAAATCGTATTATATATGTATAATTAATTTTGCAAAAACAGAAGATTCAAAACTTGAGATTAAAAACAATTAATGAATAATCATTTATTTTATATTTTCAATTTGATTCAAATTGAATTTAAATGAAAGATATTGCATCTGCCACTTAGTTTTTCTTTCGACAAAAGTCCATCTGCAATTGTTTTGTGATGGGGAAATATGTAATAACAATCGATAACACCGCGTTTCTTTTTCTAAATAAAAAAGTGGCGTTGTTTATATTAGAGGCTTTTCTTTGTGTGACGCATTATATGACATTAAGTAATATCAAATGTAAACAATTAGCTTTCACCCAAACAATTCAATTTGAAAAGACTAAATAGTATGATGTCACACACACAAATAAGGCAATCAGTTTCATGTAATTTTATTTTTATTTCGACGATATTCGAAATCATTTGATTATGGAAATTAAAAATAGATGATCGTATTCTGTATGCAACAAGGAATTAAACACTGACTGCAAGAATGAAAATATTTTATAGTGAGAAATAAGTTTATTTAAATAGATGATTTTAAATTTTATTTTTCATTTTTTTTTAATTTTAAATGATGTTGTTTCCATGGTAAAATATTCTAATTTTCAAATAGGTTGTGGATAAAGTTTTCCAATAGATAATAATAATTATTATTTTAGTCGATAACAATTCATTGTTGGAACCAGTGTGTGTAGTTCAACAGCAGTGATGAACTCACAAATACAATACAATAAATTTATATTGTTCCAACTATTTGAACTGAGCTCAATATTTCATTTAAAGAAAGCTAAAAGAAAATGTGAATTAAATTTAATAAAACTGACCAGAGTTATAGTTTTTCGATTTGAAATTACTTGGCTTTGCTTGATTGTTTTTAATAGAGAGTTTTTATATGTTTAGTCATTCAATGTTTTATATTGAACATATCCCTTACGACATTAAATATTGAAATTTAAACTGCATGAAACTTTTTATCCTTTTGAAAATGTTTTATAATTAGCATTTTTCAATAATTATTCAATAGTTTATAATAAATCGTTATTCAATTGTTATTCATAATAAATACACAGTTAAGTCTAATTAATATGACCCCGAATTTTCTACGAAGCTGTTCAATAGCTAGTGAAAAAAGTGGCAGGTGGCAGTACAGTAGTTGAGGGTATATAAAGAGTTTGTGAGGGCTTTGGAGAACATTGCAATCGTTGCCCTAAAGCAGAAATGATGTCATTTTTCCAACGTCCAAAAAGGCATGATCATTGGATTTGAACCAAGACTAGTAATATTTCCAAAACAGCTATGTTTGTAAACTGTTCATTTGCCATCTTGGTAAAAGTATATCAAGCATGGAAAAACAGGACTGTCCAAAATCATTAAGGTGGCAAATATGGTGCATCCTGAGCCATAAATGACAGAGAACTACGAATGCGAAGATCCATTTTGGTGAATGGATGTGCTACCAGTGAACAACGAATTGCTCAGATGTACCAAAAGCCTATTAACGATGACTTCCAAACCACTGTTCAGTGAACGTCGCAGTGCCTGAGTCTGCAAAGCAGGCGCATAGCTCATGCACCTATGCCGACTGATGTTCATCGACGATGAAGATTGGAATTTGAACGCGAGAATAACAAGTAGAGGTCCATTAAGTTGCGTGGCAATGGGTAGCCACTCAGTGGACGCTAGTTTCAGATGAATCTTCCATCGGGCAGATGGGATATTGGAGTATACGACGTGAAATCTCTGAAAGCAAAATTCCCATTACCAGAATACTCTTGGCCTGAGACGGAAACATCATGGTGTGGGTAATGCTTCCATAACTTTCTTTGAATTCAATCCTCATTGTGGAAGGCGTGATAAATGAATACAAGTGTCTTTGCAGACCATGTCCATCCGTATTTGCACATTGCTACTTCTCATCAAGGCAGTGCAATATTTCTTATAGCTAGTAGTGTACGTGTGTCGTTCAAAGAACACAAGGATGAGTTTACCATTCTCTTCTGGCCAACAAACTCACCTGACTTAAACACAATTGAGAATCTATGGGACCAACTTAATCGGATATTTCGCAGCACTGATTAACCCTCGTAATTTAGCGCAGATGTCCATGGGACTGGAGTTGACAACACACCTGTGCAAAACTTCAGGAACCTAATCGACTTGTTTCCTTTTTGTCTTGCAGTAGTCCTTTCTGCAAAAGGTGATCAATTTGGCTTTTGACAAGTGGTTACATTAATGAGACTGTACCATATACAAATATTTTCAATAGTTTTAACAAAAATAATTTTTTAATGAAATGAAACTCTCAAGCTCATTTTGGATTGCAATGATTTATTTTAAAGGTATTGTAGCATACTTTATGATTGAATAATTATATATTATGAAAACGAATAAACTAAAAGGATTTCTGAATTTAGGATCTAATAATGTTTGGCTTGCAAAGGTCATTTATTGCACGCAAAGAATGTTAGATTAGGATCTATAGTTTAAAAGGGAATATCTAAAGAAATTGTAACCAGCGGTGAAATTCAAATCCACGATCCGTGGAGTCGAATCCTATATGCTTATCAGACACAGCTTGTCCTTTTTCGACCTTGCGCCACAAAACCAAAAAAACAAACCCATATCCTTATCCTGTCTGTGCGGTAAACTATGCTTAACATCTCTTTTGAAGAGTGCTTTTAATTTTTTGTAATGATAATAATTTTAAAAGGGAAATTTAAAACTGAAATTTAAAATTTTGTAAAAAGGTCAAATATGGAAAAAAATTGACTTTCATCTTACTTAGGGCTCTAAAAGCAAGATAAGAATCTAACTTTAAACTTAAGAATTAAAAAAAAATAAAGACTTTATATTAAACTTAAATTTTTCATGGGCAATAATATATGAATAAGGAATCATAAATCATTTTTAGATCATAAACTAACTTAAATGATTTCAGCATTATATAGATTATTTTTTTTAATTTTTTACAACAGATATTTTGTTGTGTTTGGAGTTAGAATACAATTATAAAAAAAACTATGCATTTGTATATAACTGATTTAATTATTAAATCAATCTTCATGAAATAATAGCATAATTAAAATTTTACAATGAATATTTGATATTAACTATCAAACTCAATAAAACTAGTAGATGTACTGGATAATTATTTAGATTAAAGATATTTCTTTTTTGAAATCTAACAAATTTGAAAGAAGAAATAACATCAAACGTGATATTGTAATATGGCTGTTATTTACGCATTCAAAATTTTGATACATTTGAATGCATCTTGTTATTTTTTTTTCATTATTATGAGAAAAAAAATATCAGTATATAAATATTTATTATTTTCTTTTTCCTTTGTAAGTTTAAATCATCATTGAATTAATGTTATCATTAAAAAAAGATTGTTTTGTAAAATAACTTTAAGAAAATGTATCCATCTGAAAAAATATACTGCTTATCAGAATATTAAATAAAATATCTGACACTCATTTAAAAGCATATTGACTTGCTCAAGGAAATTTCTTGTTTTATTAAAGTGAACACACTTAATTAATTAAAAATTATTATGAAAGTTCCCGAAGTACATAAAATTGTGTTAAAAGTCTTTTTATATGTAATCAAATCTTCCTTTTATGAAGGAAATTCACTGATATATAAAATAAAAGAAGTCGAGTATCCAGTGTAATGTTTACATTCTTTTGAGGTAAATAAATGATAATATTTATGTGTCAAAATCGTTGTCTACAAATTATAGGTTACATTTGTTCTTTTATTGTACACTAGGTGATCACAAAAGGGAAATCTCTTTTAGAGATAATCCTTTGATGAGGGCGACGCCCCACCGTGATAAAGTAAAAAAGTCAAACATAACTATCTCTATTTCGGGAATAGCTTAGTTTGTGTGTCTTCCTGCGCCATCTATCCTTGTCGGTGGCTGCTGTGAATAAATGCCAAACCTAATTAACGGTGACTAGGCTTTTATTGACACTGGCAAGTCTTTTGTTTTCAACGCCTTTCCTTGTTGACCCTTTTTTATTTTTTTGATCTTCAGAGGCGCTAAATTTCATCGGCTTCATTCGAAGCTTGAAGCCTCTCAATTCATTTTGCTCCAAGAGATATGTATTAGAAATGTTGTTTACTTTAATTTCTTTTGTTGATGGTCAGTTTCACTGCGGAACAAAATTATGATCAAAAGGAATTTCGAACGACAAATAAAAGCGCAATAAGATCTGAGTTTATTTAACTTCATTCATCTTTGGCACTTTGTTGAACTAGCAGTTTGAGTGCGTAAACAACTGACGTCACTTTAGCCGAGAGGCAAGATATGTTTAACTGAAATTAACTTTAAAGCAATTTCACATTGAGACGAAATTATAAAATGCGGTAGTTTTTAATAAAGCAATTATTTTATCATTTCAAACAGCTAAAATCATGTGATTCAATATATTTAAGATGAATTATACCTTGTGCGTTAATTGAGCAAGTTTAAATATTCTCCTAAAATCCCAAACTATTATGGACAGAGTGTAAACTAAAAATTCTTAAAAGGGTGTTAAAATACAGAATATCTAAATTACAAATTCAGTTAAATGGGAATGTTGCTTACTTATATAAAGTTATTTTTGTATAGACAATTTAAATAAATAAAAGAAATATTATATTAATTATTTAATTACGGAACTTTCACAAAATGAAACTATGAAATAAATGTATATTAAACTTATAAATTTGCTTATGAGAAAGAAGAAATATATATTATTACTCTTATATATATATATATATATATATATATATATATATATCTATATATATATATATATATATATATATATATATATATAGATAGATAGGTAAGGGATTAGAAAAAAAATTCTAATAAAAACAAGTTAATAAGAACAACACAGCAAATAAAGGAAAATAATTGGAAATAAAACGAAATAGGTAAAAATGGAAATGAAAAACAGCATATTTGTGAAGAAAGAAAATAAAAAAATGAACAACGAACGTACAGATTAGCTATATATATGTGTGTGTGTGAGATGGGTAATTTATTGCACGTGCAATTTTTATCCAATGTTTCTATATCATAATTGAAAATAGTAAATAATTAAAAAAATTAAATTTATTATATGTTAAAATAAATAGAATTTGTATCATTATCTGCAGATCACATTTTTATGCAATATTTGGAATTTGTTTCAACTATTAATTAAATCTTAAATGTGACTTAACATGTTGATTCATATTTATTATTTTGGGCAATGAGCATATTTGTTCATGAATATTTAATATTTACGTGAACTGCGAATATTGAATTAAGTGTAATATCTTCTAATGATACTTGGATTTAATTTATTAAGAAGGTTCGTGCTAAAGTGGCATTTAAATTTACGTACACTATATTTATTGAAGGAGGAGTTATTCAGCGAGTGTCACGGACATTTATCGTTAAATTCTTGAAAAATACGAATGACATTGATACATTAGTTTCACATTTATGAATTAATTATAATTACTCATTAATAATATTGCAATTATTATGAAAGTAATTTATTTCTGTTTTAACGATAATTTTCATAAATTTTATATAATTTTAATCATTAAATTACAAATAAGACCTTATAAATTTCATTCAAACTTAAATTCAACGAACAAAATTTAATACAAGTATACTTCAATTTCTCAAGAAAAAATGCATAATTGAAATTTATATTTTTAGTGCATAAGTGTTTAGAATGATTGAAAGAAAATACATTTTATAATACTTAATATAAGGGATATTTATCCCGTCAAAAACGTTTTACTCAAGCCATGATTACATTTAAAATTACCATGATTTACTTAAACAATTTCGAATTTTAAATACATTTAAATGAATCTATTGATAAGAAATGTTGAAATCGTGGTAACTATTCACTTTCATACTTTTAAATGTACATCTTGTATATTTCATACCTTTTAATGTACTGCAATAATATGCACACTCAAGTAGTTAGGAAAACTAATACATATTAATGAAAATAATATCGATTTGAAATTAATCAATAATGCCTTGTAGTAGACAGTCGGATCATATGTACGAAGCAACAGTCCCTTTTATAATTTGTTAATATGTTATTGCTGTTACAATGGGGATTCTTAAGCATTTAAATGTGATTTTGAACATAACATAGTTGTGTGAAAAAATAAAGATGGGACGCACCACCTATTGAAGAAGCGAAGAAATTTTGATTTTTTTGTACGATTACTTCATGAAATAACCGTGAATGCTGAAAATCCATAAAACATTGAATCTCAGTCAAAGTTGCAGCTGATAAAAAGAAAATTAAAAAATGGTACCACTGACGTAAACGTGATGCAATAATTTCTCAAACTGCTATACGGAGACATCATCAAGTATCAGTGCGTAAATTATTCTCCGAGCCATCATCAATATAGACTATTAGTGCCGAAAACTATATATATATATATATATATTATAGTTTTCTGCACAGCTGAAGTCTCCCTATCTGATTATGTATTTTAAAATATATAATTGTCTTTATTAGGAATATTTGCAACCTGATTTCATATGTAAAAACAGAAGTCCTAACATTCAATCTAAGGTGAATGTAACATTATATTTTGATAATATGTATCCTGAATACCAAAAAAATATGATTTTGTAACCATATTTAGCAGAAAACAAGAAATAATATAGTTTTCTATTGTTGTTTATTGACTAAAATTGAATTTGTTTAAATGTTTTTACACATTGCATTTCTATAGTATGATTAAATAATGTACTTAATATGTGATGTAAATGTAAATAGAATTTCTATTTTCAAAATTTATTAAACGCAGCAGTAACTTTTTTTATTTGTTGCGAGATACCACAAAATATAAATTGAGGCACCAAAAATAAATATTTTTGAAATAGCAAATTTTACTTACTTTAACGAAAACTTCCAGTCTAATTTTGAAATGAAAATATTTTATAAATAATTAAAGCTTAATATAATATATTATAAATAATATAAATGCAAAATAAAATACATGTATTATAACAAAAATAAAAGAATGCAACATTTTTAAATTTAGAAAATATTTGAATATCACTGATTCATCGCAGACTGTGATAAAAACTGAGTTTCATAAAACTGAATAAATATTAATTTTTTTTTATAACAAATATTAACATGTAAATTGATAAAAATTCTTTTGAAATAAATATATGTTACCCGATTTTTTCGTTTGTTTAAAGAAAGATTTTCTCTTGTGAAAAAACATGTCATAAAATTTCAGTCAAAGAGTAATGGTAAGATAATAAGAGGAAAGAAAAAAAAAAAAGAGAAGTAAGAAGAATTAAAGAAAAACAATTCAAATAAAAAAGCTCAGTTTCGTTTTTAACATTTTTATAAAATATCCGAATTGTGAAAAATTGCTTTATTTTAAAATAATTCGAATGGAAAATTTTACATCAAGTCAATTCATTTACGTTTTAATTAAGCATTAAAATATTCTCATCACCTTTACAGCTTTTTCTAGTTTGCTATATTTTTCTATGGAAAGTATTATAAATTTAAAGAAGAATTCAATTTGAAGAAAGTTATTTCTTAAAATTTTAATATAGAATAAAGAAAAGTTGTAGAAATGATTCCGTTTTCGACTCTAACTTTTGCACCTAAGAGATATGTTATACGACATTTATTAAGTATTCGAACTTTAAATATCTCTTACAAATTCCTTTTCCTTGCTTTGGTATAATTTATTACTTCTTTAAAATTACTTTTTAGATTTAATTTCGATTAACTTATTGAACTTATTTTGTTGTTTGAGTTTTCTGAAAAGAAAAATATTTTAACTGCAAAGTTTTCAAAAAAGGATTAAATAAAATGTATAAAAATATTGTAACAAGAATGTTATTTTAAAATATTTTATAGCTATATAACTTTAAAAAATATTTTGAAATTTGAACTTGAGGCAAAGAAATTTATTGCACTTCGAAAATAATAGTGATATTTTAATTAATCTGCATTATTAATTAATAACTTATAATAACTTACTATAACATTAATTATCTCTAGTAAATCCTCGTAATGGTATAATTTAGTACTTCTTTAAAATTTCTTTTTAGATTTAATGTCGATTAACTTATTTCACTTATTTTATTGTATGATTTTTCTGAAAAAATATTCATATTTTAATTGACAAGTTTTCAAAAAAGGGCTTAATAAAATATATAAAATAATTTAAATGAATGATTTTTTAAAAATCTTTTACAGTCATGTAACTTTAAAATAAAAATTTCAAATTTGAAGTTAAGGTAAAGGAAATCTATTGCACTTTCAAAACAATATTATAATATTAATTCATTACATAAAATAATGTAATTTACTTTTGTCATAATATATAATGATGAATCCATAATTCAAGGGAAAAATAAATTATAATCTATTTGATGGATCCTTTCTCAATTCATCAAATTGAGCCAAGACTGAAAATCATAGAATGGACCTTATATCAGGATGTCTGATTCTGGCATGACGTGTTGACATAATCTGACAAGTTGTTATCAAAAGATAACAACATGTGTAATTAATTTAAAATGTAATTAACGTTGATTTTAGCTTCCTGTGAGATTGCGTTTGTGTCGATTTACTTAATTTTAGCGATGTAATATTCCACTCCGTAAAACCTTTCGCTTCAAAGAAGTATCATATGGTTCTTCTCCTTTCTATATAAAAATAAAAAAATGGTCTTTAAGTGTTACCACTGTGAGTAGAGAAAAATAAGACTATATGTACCCCGTAAAAATCCAAACAATTAGTTTTTTTTCTGAACACAATTTTCTAATTTTCCAATTTTTTTAAAAAAAAATAATGGTGTTTTTAGTATTTCAATGAATATATTTTAGTCGTTGCCATTATTTCACTGACTTGAAATGCAGTTGAAAAATGTCCCGCTTTTAATGTTTATTAATTTCGTTATTAAAGACACTTTTTTTCCAGGACATTGTATACCACATTCGATCTATTTAAATCTAGACAATGCATTCGTTATACAAAACATCTATTTGAAACGTTTTTAGTTCTATATTTTGCAAACTTTAAATTTTTATTTGTTAAACTAAAAATCCATGTGTTCACTTTAGAGCTTAAAACTTAAATCAGAAGCGATTTTTATTTCATTAAGGATTTTTTTTTTTATGTTGTTATGCCAAATACTAATGTAAGTTCTATTTATGTTTTCATTGCATTAATACAAAGTTTGCCATTTAAATTTATAACTATATTAGAAATTAAAATGTTTTGAAATGTGCATACTTTTATATATTATAAATTATTGGTTTCCATATTTTAGTTGAAACTTCAATTAAAGCGAATTTTTATTTTTAGTGATTTTATTGATTTTGTTAAGATGCATACAAACATTTTTATAATGTATGAATTACTTTTGCATTCATTGCATTAATCTACTGTTTATTTTTTCAGTTCATAACAAGAAATTATATCCACTATGTAGTTACACTTTTAATCATTTTAAAAACTCTAAACCAAATAAACATATGATAAGTATGGTATAAATTGTTACATTCATAATACAGAATGATTTCTACGGAACTTAAGATACTGGATACACTCAGTTTTAGTATTATAAATAAAACAATACTACAAGCAAACCGAAAGCATACACCCATTCACTAATTAATGTTTATAATAATAAACTATATGCCACTAAATGTAAAAACATATCCCATCAACAGATGAAGACTCGTCTATAGTACAGTTTTCCCCATTTTAATTTTCAGCGTTCCGCCATGCTGTTTATTGTGTTGGTGAGGAGAAAGTCACAGACATTTTATTCCACTTATAAAATGTTTGGCTTTTACAAGAATCTTTCCAATCACTATTAAAAAAACTCACAATAAACCCTTTATACTCACAAAAAACTGCCAAAGAAAAACTCAAATGCTCAAAAAATTCATAAGAGTGGTCAAACAGTTGAACACTAGGGAGTAACTCGCGCTATTTGTACTGTATAAATGTATTCTGTTTGTATTTATATAACTCAAAGCAATTTTTATGCATTCACAAAGTTTATCTACACACATTCCTATAACTGCAAAAGAAACGGAACTAGATATATTATTTTGAAATCAAAAAATATAAAACTGTAAAATAGTCAAATTTTAAAAATGGTGTCTGTTAGCTGGCGCGAACTCTCAGAAAAGTAGCCAAGTGAGAATTCTTCATGCACTGTAGCTCCACCCCTACATTTCAGAAAAATTTTGCATGCACCATTTCACTCGGGGGACGTAGTAACCTTTTCTATTAATAATTCATTTTGCTTTCCTCTGGTATCTGTTCCCATATATATCTATATCCGAAACAGCCTTTCTTCCTTTGCATTTCCTTTTGGCAGTTTCCGCCTCACAGATCTCTCCTCCATTTTTCTGCAATACGAAGCCTACAATTTTTGCCATCCCCCCTTTCTTTTCCTCTTTTAAGAATTTATTTTCTCCACTAGAGGGCTGTTTACATGATAAGAGTCGCGTGCAGTAGTTCCTTGAGAAAGAGAAATATGTAACGATATTTATGAGTACAGAAATGCGTTTCTTTCATTTTGATAAGATTCTTCCAGACAAAACAAATTGTGAAACATTCTCTTATGTGTAGTGTTAGATAAAAAAAAAATGTGTATTATTGTGCAAAGCGACTACCAAGAAGATTCTTGAAGAGAAAGTGTTTTTTACTTGTCGTCATTTTCTGTCATAAAGATTACTCAGACTTATGTCAACTGCATTTTCGCATGAACGCATGCATATAACCATCCTTTATTTTAAAGAAATCATGCACAGATTTCAAGACAGGTGTAACATAATGCGAATAAAATGTGAGACTGTAAATAATTATGATAATTTTAATAAAACATAAATTTGTTATTACGTCAAATTAACTGACTTAACATTAGTAAATACGCAATCATAATACAAGAGTTCTTTTAATAATTCACGTTATATCAAAACATTTCGTAGAATAATTTCTTTATAAATTGTAAAAATGAATACAGCAGAAGCCTTTTTCTGTATATTTGCGTATAAAGAGACATAAAGCGAGTTCAGAAACAAATTATCGCTGATGCCACTCAAAATAGACTTGCAATAAAATAATCTAAATAAATACTTGATACTTAATTAAAAGAAAGCTGAATTCTTGTGTTTAATCAAAATAAAAACCAAATTGGCATGTCATATTGTATTCTTATCTTCAAAAATCTAAATTAAACATATTACTTGCTTTTTAACGTAAATTAATTTTGTGAGATAGTTATATGAGATTTTTGTAGTCGACCAAAATGACCATGCTACTTCCAAGTCTCATTCACTGGAATTTAAATGTATGATTGAAAGTCTGTTACAAAAATCCCTTAAATAGACAAATAGACAGCATCGTATATAGCTGATATATATATATATATATATATATATATATATATACAAATTAGATTATTCTTATCTACACCAACGAACATTTTATAAAAAAGAAAGTATATGAAGTTGACAAACTGTTATATTAATATAATTATCAAAATTATTTGATTTATATATTTTGGGTATTTAATTCTACGATTCTGCATTTTATATTTTCAAAACATGCTCATAATATATTTTTCAAGAGTAAATAATCAGAAATATGTTATATAGAGGAGAAATTTCTGAGTGAATCAGCCATTAAATCGTTAAATTATGCAATTTTAGGACCCCTTTGTTCAAGTATAAAAATGACATATTGAAATATTTCATTCAAATGTTTCATTACTTCTGCTGTCATACATACTACTTAGTATATACACATATCGGATCACTTTTCTACATTCCTTATTTTGTTTTTACTGTTGCAACTAAATACTAATTAGGACTTAATTTTCATAAAATATTTCTCCGATTCTTCAGATAAGTTTAAATGTTTCCAATATAATTGTTTTTAATAAAATTATATTTTAATATCAAAACAAGATGCATAAAATGAATTTCAAAAACCTTGAAGTGCATGCAGAAAAATCGTAAGTGACCTTTAAATTCAAGAGAGTTGTTTACATGTATATTCAAAAGAGTAGGAAGGTGATGTAAAATAAAATTTTATTCCAGCAAAAGCGATATTTGCAGGAACTCAATTCTTGCACAAAGATTTTTTTTCCCCTCAGAATTTTGAGAAGGGACTTTCGTTTTATTTGGATTCGTTGGGAAGAGAAGAAATACAGAAAACATTTTACGTTAAAATATAAAACACCTCCTCTAAGAAAATTGCAAAAAAATATCTATATATCCAGCAAACCTATCATTCTTGTCATGTCTCGAACGTGACTAAAAATCCTCTTTTTTATTCCCTTGAAATCCCACGGGAAGATTTCCATCTAAGAAAGCTCAAGACCCAATCGATAATGGATTTGGAACACCCTTTTCCTATGCTGACTCTGAGCTCTTCTCTCTCTCTGTCCACCCCACTTCTAAAGAAGAAGCGCGGATGTTTTTAAGTTGAAGCACACCGGATGATTTGGAAATTTGAAACTAGAGTGTCACATGTACGTAAAGACTAATTTTGCAGATGGATTGAGGAGGCTATCTGGTAGAAATATTCCCCTCTACTATTGTTTTCAATAGTTAGTGATATTTTCCTTGTAAATGTGTTGCTGATAAATTAGGAACATCTTCAATTAAAAAATTAATTAAAAAATCTTGTCAGCATTTATAAGATCGATAATTTAAAAAAAATGAAACTTTTCTTAATTTTATGACAAATAAATCTTCAATGAAAGGTAGTTGTGAATTCTATGTGTAAATAATTTATTTTGATTCCATTATTCATAGAAAAATACTAACTCATAATAAAATCAATATTGAAGAGAAATATATATCTGCTAATTCCAAATGTATGAATGAAAATCTGCAACTGTGAAACGCATGTAACTAAATTCTAAACCAATCACTACTTTAATTAAATTATAGATTACATGATTATTATTCTGGTGGAGTAAATTACAAACCATAAAACAAAACAAAATTATGTGCAATATAATTTAAATTAAATTGCCGCTCAACCTGGCTAGTGGTTAGCGTAACTGACTACGGATGGGGAAGACCTGGGTTCGAATCCCGGCTTGAGCTTTGATGTACTTTCTCTCTCTCTCTCTGTGTTTTTTGTCTTTCCTCAGATGATGGATGGATGTGGCCCGCCTTATAAACGGGCGATGTTGCTTGTACCTCCGTGACTTGGTTCACAAGTGCCCACCGGATAACGATAAAATGAGTGGCAGTTTCCGGTCTTGTCACGGCAAATGGGCTAATGTTACTTACTTGCTCAAGGGTTCCCGCCATTAGAAATAAAAAAAAATTAATTAAAACTCAGTTAGATTTTTGTCCTTTTTTAAGTTTCCTATAAACCATAAGCCCAGCATTCCCTTAAAAACTTATATAAAGTGCTTTTTCTAAATAAGATAGAGTTTAAATTATATTTTTCTCTTTGAATAATGATCATTGGTATTCAAATCTTCAAACACATTCCTCACTTGTGAGTTGGGAATAAAGAGCACTGTCATTAAAACTCGTTCCCGAAAAGCATTATGTTCTTTGGGTTATTAGACAATTCATAACACCGCTTGAAAGTACGTCGGCTCTTTGAAGTGCAAAATAATCGACGTCTCAAAGATCCAGAAGTTATATCATTGCATAAAAGCTGAAGAACTCATATCATGTGGGAATAAATATGATTAAATAAGAAAATCTGGTATATGAGTTTTGTCACAAATTATAAACCAGGATTCTACTAGTTTAAAATGCTATGCCTCTTGAAAATTGCTCAACAGCAACAATCAAAGAGAAATGAAGACAAATAAGTAATTACTTGCATCCATGTATTTACTTCTTTAAGAGTTTTTAAGAATGATTTATTACTATTCTCTGTTAAACTGCAGATTTCATGTCCATGTTCTCTTACAAAGAAAGACTGATTAATTATATTTCTTTATTAAGATTAACAAATTGTAAGTTAGAAAAACAAGTTTATATGTATATCGAACGTAGTATTGATTGAAGGTCAAAGAAATTAATCATCATATATTTTTATGTTTTATTATATAGAATTGCTAACAAGTTATTTCGAAAGGAAAGAAATATTTTGAAATTTTATTACTTTTAAAATTTAGTTACTGATTATTGACAGTTTTTAAAATATAAATAACGAAATAAAATATAAAAAAGTCGAATATGTATTAACCTAAAATAAATTATATGCATGTAAAATAATAAATGAATAATAAAATCTTTCCATAACAGTGATAGTTATATCGATACTTGATAGTATAAAACCTTTTTTTCATTTATTGACCAATACGAATATGAGAATATTCATTTATAGATGAAAATATTTATTACAGAGTACGATAAAAAATATATTATCCATATGGAAAAGTTTCTTTTTAATATTTTTCATTAACTCCATATTTCATTCTATAAATATTTAAAAAAACCAGCAAGAAAACTAATGTTTAGTTTCTGCAATTTTAACAAAATAATAAAAATAATAATGGATAAAAACAACAATTTTTAAGAAATTACCACTGTAATTGTATTTATTAATTTATAATTTTAGTGCACATTTCAAAATGATAAATCTTGCCATTGAAATAAATTACAAGAATTTAAGCAAAGTATACGCCTCAGATCTTGGTTTTAAAATATTCAAGGAAAATCTTTTTTGATACTTTAAAACAACTCTTATAATTTTATTTTAGCTTTTTTCTCATGAGCAACAGTAAATTATTGGGAACAAATTTTTTCTAAGATTTAAGAATTTGCTGAAATAGGTTTAAAGAACAGAAACTTAATAATTTGCAGCATTTGATTTTGATGAACATATTAACATTTCTCTGTATGCAAATCTTCAAATTGGCATTTATAAAGAATTCAAATTTCAGGAAAGTGCAGGGGAAGAACTGTAATCACGATATAATTAATTTATATATTGATATTATTATCCATTTAGGTAGATAAAGTACCAAAAAATGACATTTAATTAATGGACTCTCCAAGTTGAGGTAAAGAAAAGAGATTTGTTATAACTTCTAACTAATACTCATTTAATAATATTCATAATATTTTCTAATACAAATTCTAAGCATACATTTCGTTCATACATTTCGAAAATGTTTCTTCAATTCAAGAGAATTCTTAGATCAAATGATAAGGAGATTTAAATATTCATCAAAAGGCGATTTTAATATATCTTGGAAACAATGCATTAATAATCAATTTATATTCTACAAGTTTTATAGAAAAATAAATTAATCACTAATTTAAACTTTGATTCGAGACAATTATAGCCATTAAAGTGTTATCGAGATACAAATATATGGTTATTTTATACTAGATAAAAATCAGTATCTTTCTTCAGATTTATTTTCATATAACATTAAATCGAAACACATTGATTTACAACAAAAAATATGATAGGGGTATTTGTGTTAAAGCTTAAAGTAATGAACGTTTGCCTGTCATAAATAAATATACTGTATACTCCGAATAAAGAAAAGAACGTAGTCCTGTTTGTTATTAGATTTATTATCGGGAACAATTATTCACATAATACTTATTACACCACTTCATTGACAGATTCATTTAGTTATATTTTACCGAAATATAAAATGAACAAGAAATTTCTGACGTTTATATGATCCAAAACAACATAGTCTACAAAAATTGTATCTTATTATTAAACCTCAATGTATTCACCATCGGCATTCAGCACTTTCTGTAACATGTCTCCAGCAGTGCAAATCTTTTGTGGTAAAATTTGATGATTTTGAACTCATAGAAGTCAGTAAGTGTTTGGCGAAATCTGATTCATTAGTAAGGGATTTTTCTCGAAGGTGATTGTCCAGGGAAGGGAATAGGTGGTAATTTGATGGCGCAAGGTTAGGTAAGTAAAGAGGATTTCATAAAGTCTCCCAAACAAGTCGCTGTATGGTATTCCTATTCACCCCCATAGCATACGGCACACGTTCCAATTACTGCGAGTTGAGGTCCGTATTGACTGTGTAGCTCTTAATCAGCAGCTCACAGCGCACCATTTTACGACTAGTCCACCAGAGGAACATCCATTGCGATCTTTTTTACAGAGGGACAAATCTGCCTACCTGAATTTGGAAAATCAATGCCTTGTCGTACTTTCATTTACAGTACTATACCCGAATGCTTGACTTATTCGGCAACTTGATGAAGAAAAACAGATAGATCTACTTTAAAGTCGTAAAGCAAACAACACAAAAAGAGCTCTTTCAATGCGTACATTTCTTTTCGCAACTATGCAAGTTACGATTGATGAATGTCCAGGATGGACCTGATTTTTATAACGATGATCGTACCTAATCACGATTTATTGGTGACTCAACCACAGCATGCGCTAATTTGCTTACTTATTTTCACTTCAATCAATGGCAACGTGGAAACGGCAAGAACATTATTGTTTACCCTGTAGATGGCATTCACATATTGCAGGAAAGAAGCCTGGAAAATCCCAAGCCTTCTCCCCCCCCCAAACTAGCATGCAAATATGAGACATCCATCTTGTAAAAAAAATTTGTATTTGGTAAAAAAAAATTAATATAATAATTCTGAAATTGCTGAAATATTCATCCAAAACTTTGTTCTAACATTAATAGATATTTTTCTTATTTAGAGCTAAAATAAGCTGGAATTAACAGTCATTTA
>JAPDSC010088958.1:0-11362 GCA_026290005.1 Latrodectus geometricus | reverse complement strand
AATGACACTTGTTTATTTTTGACAGCTATGTTTCTTTTTATGCAATGCACATTAAAAAGGTATCCAAACACGATCAACTTAAAGTGAACTTGTTCTTTTATATAATTTTTGGGCATTATAGGTTATGATGGAAATTTCCACCATTATGCAAAGAAGGGTTAACTTTTTTTTTAAATATCTGTTTAATGTATTTAAAATATCAAGAGTGAAAAGTTCTGTTTCAAAATTTAAATTCATTTATGTGCATAGATGCTTTAAAGTCTCAGGTATAACAAGTTCATTTAGATTTTCTTCTGTGTAATGTATTTAATCACTATTTGGATTATATAAGTTAATAATGATAAATTGTTATATTTATTTTTAAAGTTTTCAAAAATTTCATAAAAAATATGTTTACTGCCAGAAAATGTAATTAACTTCTTATATTTTGACCTTAATTGCTTATATAATCATTTTCCAAAGAAAATATTTGTTATCAATTTTAATATTGTAGGTAAATTCATAGGGTTGTAATTTGATTGACTTCTAGAAATTATTATTGGACCTTTTTAAATGAGAATAAAATAATACTGTGAAATAAGAGATTACAGATGCTATTGTTGACTAATTGAATTAGTTACTAAGATCTGATTCTATATTTTTCATTAGATAGAAAGTTTATTAATGAATTTACAAGCTTGTTTTCTTAAATCCATGTGTGGCATTTTAAATTTCCAGATTGAAAAATATTGGAACCTAATTTGATTCTCATTTTTCAATAGATACAGTTCTCATTAATTAATGCTCTGGTTCAATGGCTTGTAGGTTTGATTTCTATTTTGGATATGGATGTTTGCAGTAGTTCAGAATTAACTTTAAACTATAAGTTTCAATCTATTTAATCTTGTAGGTGAAATGTGACCATTATGCAACAAACAAACTATTAATTGAAAAAGATAAACTGAAATTAATTTTGCTTTTAATAATTTCTTTTAATAAGTTGTAATTTCATATTAAAGATGCCTTAAGTTCAGTTTTCAAAATGTGTATTATTGATTTGACAATATTTTTTCTCTTTAAAATATTTTTCTGTGTCATAATGAATGTAAAATACAAAAGTATTTCATATTTATAAGACTAACTTTTATAAAGAAAGATTTCGAAAAACACTCACACATGGATTAAAAATTAAATATGAGAAATTATACAAATATGAAAAATATCCATTTGAAAAGTTTGGTAACATGTTTGTGTTCTGTGGTTTTTTTCAATATTGCAATTGTAAGAAAAAATTATGAGCTTATTTTAGTATGATTTCTGATATTTCTGTTTCTATACAGTTGTAAATTAATCCAGGAATGCTGTCTATTCATCAATACATATGGTTTAGGAAGACTCATAATTCCTTTTCTTCTTTAAATTTTTGTAATCTTCAATGAAATGAAAGGAATTTGAAGTACTATTATATTTGGTTGTCGTGGTTAGGTAAAAATCACTGTGGAGTTAGTCAATTTTATTAACTTTAATTACAATGTGCAATTTTTATAAGCTCTTTAGCTTTTAAAGTTAATGAATTTAACTTTTGCACACATTTTTGGATATACATGAAGTGATAAATATTCCAGTTCGTTGTTTTCAGAAATCCCCTTTCAAGTTCAAATATTATTGAAATATTTTGAATACTACCTAAGTCAGTTGAGAAATTTGACTGACTTAGCTGGGTTCATGTAATCTATAAACTATATTGGAATTAGGAGCTTAGATTCAAAGTATTTAAAAGCTGAAACTAGCTACAGAGTAGAAAAAATGTAATTTTTTTTTGTAACATAGTAAATTATGAATTTTCTTTATTAACTTTTGTGAATTAGTTTATTAAAATTTTGAAGAGAGGATAAAGAAATCTTGTTTCAAACTTAACTTTTTTCTTATAGTTCTGTGTTGAATATTTCTATCTGAATTTCAATTCTTGAGAAAATCTAATTTTTGTTTATAGAATTTAATTTATTTTTGTGAATAGCAATTCTTCTAAAAATCCTAATCTTCCATAGCTATTGTTTCACCCTGCGAGATTTTCTATTGTTTAATTTTTAACTTTACACTTTTATTCTGCACTGTATAATTGCCTTTGTTAAAACTTTTAAATAGAATAGTTTCAGTTGAAATGTTTTTATGATTCCAATTAATCTTAATTTGTGATGTTTTCAAGTCATTCCATTATAAAGATTGTAGGAAAATGATCCTATTAATTATTGTCTTCGAAAAGATGTACCCGAGAAATTGAGTTTGTAGAAAATACAAATGTAGAAAAAAATGTATGCTAATAAAAGATTTGGTTTTATATTTAAAATCGGTGAAAAGATATATTCTACCTAACAATTGAATTTGTTAATACTTTACTTGTTTATTTTATTTTTACTTGAATTTATGGAATTAAAGAATCATTTCTCATATTATATATGATGTTGAAATAATTTACCTGACCTTTGAATGTTTAATAAAAGCATTCTGTATTCAATCCTATGTGCATTAAAAGGTTTTGCTATAAAAAATTTTTTTTCACATGCATAATTTATATGCTGATAAAAAGCAAAAACTTCATTGCAATCTATTGTTTACAATAGTAGCATAATAAATTTCCTGGTTTCACAAGTTTTTCTTTGATATAAGTACAAGAATTTCATTTAAACAACTAAACTCTTAAACACTCATACTTTTGTGGAAGCTCTGATTAATTTTATTATAACAGGTTATTCTCATCCTCTTCATTTGACTAAAGTGACACATTCAATAGAATTGAATACCATGTTTTTATTTATTCATTTTATTTTTTTACCATATTTTTTTTATTGAATATCTTCTTTCTTTCCATAGAAGATAAAAACTATCCAACAATGTATGAAATAATTAATAAACATCTCTTTTAGGCATTTGTAGTAGGCTAAATGAAAAACTGTCAAACCCTACAATACATGTGGGATTTGACTCTGTTTAACTTAAAAAAAATTGTTATGCAATTAAAATTATTTTTCATTTTGGTACTACAAATGTATAAGTTCTGTAGTTTGTTTTATTTTCTTTAAGAAAGATAGTAAATTTTGTTTTACATAGCACTAAGTTTTTTTATGTATTTGAATAAAAGTTTTTTAATGGCTTTCTTTTTCTACTTTTTTTATGATAACATTTTTTAAGGATAGAAATTTTAAATAATAACGTTATCATTTTTTTATATTTCACTTTAAAAGCATTTGTTGTTCTTTATAATTTCTAAGTATTATATAAAATATCAGGAAAATAAATAATTTTCATATTTTACTATGCTTAAAAATGACAATCATTCTTCAAAATGCATAAAGATTCCATGAAATGTTGGGTTTCACCTATTGTATATATAATTAGCAGAATATTATTAGACAAGAAATTTAATGAGAGGGAATTAATATTTATATAATGTATTCTCATAAAATACTATTTAATAGTTTGTAAGAAATGAAAAGTTTCACTCATAATAAACTTTGGAAAATATTGTATTAAAAGAAAATTTTTCATGCATTAAAGTTCAGATTTAAAAAACCAAAATTTGAAGAACTATGTGAAATATTAAAAACATGTTATATGATACATTAATAAATGCTATGAACATGATAGTAAGTAAGAACAAGTGTGTTTAGATAAATAAAAAAAGTAATATAAATAATTTTTAGTGTTGAGAAAATGTATTAAGAAAGGAATGGGTAAAAATGTTTCCTATCCACTTTGGCCATTTCATTTTCTTTTAAAATAATTGTTTTTTTTTTCTTTAATCAAGTTGAAAAGTGTCTAAATATGTCAAAAACTCTTATCATGCTCAATAAAGTGATGAAGAAATAAAAAAAGAAGGTAATTAAAAATTTATTGACTGATGATATATTGCAAACATTTATGGCTCATTTATGTGACATTATTTGGCTAGAAAATTTTAAAATTTTGAACAATATATTTTTTGAACATTTCTGCTTATAAGTTGAAATATAAGTTAACTAATCAATTATACAAATTACAGAACTTACAAAAAATGCAAAAATATTTATCATCAATATTAATGTATAATGTTTTTGCTATTTGCATAATTAATACCTTTTATTCATATTTATTTAAAGAAATAAAAACATGTTATTTAATTTTGTTTTCCAAATTGCTGATGTTTCATTATGGTTTACAGAAAATTAGAAATAATTATTCATAGACTTTTAACATAAATAATTCACACTTTTATTACTCTTTTTATTAGAAATTTTAATTACAAATTGTACTGCATATATGTATTTTTATTAAATATTAAAAAAAGTTAAAGGAACTTAAACAGAGAAATAATGAATTTGTAGAACTGAAACTATTAACCATCCTCCAAGTTTAAACCCAAAATGCATTAACTAGTTTGTTGATTAAGACAATTTTTTGCCCCAAAAATTTTTTACTAATTAAAATTTTAAAATTAGTTTTTCTACTATTTCAGAATATTTTTTTGTAATATTATTATTAGTCATTTTTTATATCTAAAAAATTTTAGTTTTCATGCAAATTATTATTATGTCCACAGAGCTTCATCCTAAATTATTATTTTAAAGAATACATTTTATTTTTGTTGGTTTTAAATATTATGCATAAAATCAATAGTGCATTTCAAAAGATATATATACTGATATGAGGATCAAACTATTATGACAATCTTTCATTTGAAGATAAATTTGAAGACAATTTCGTTAGAAGATTTTGTTGAAAATATTTAGATAAATGAGAGCTTTGTGATTGATTTAAAAATTTTTTTATAAATTGCAGTTTACAATAAAATAAATATTATAATGAAGTATAAAATTTTATTTTAAAATATTTTATGCTTTAAAAATTTGATAATAATAATTTGATATTTTATCTAAGCACTTTGAATATTATAAATGAACCTTAAATGTTAACATATTTCAAATGAACTTTGTTTTTATTTTATTTTAATGCATTAATTCTTAATTGTTTATTAATTTGAAACGAAATTATTTTTATTTATTATTTTTCTAAGAAAGAAATTTGTTGATCATGTTGAATAAACAAATTATGATAAATATTTTTATTTGTTTTTTTGTATTTGGATAATATTTCTAAATAGGAAACATACAACTTTTAAAAAGATTTAATCACTTTATATTTTCCGGAATAATTTGAAATCAATAATTATTGGTATCCAAATTAGATTTGCTAAATAAAATGTCAATAAAATATGCTTAAAAATTGCCTAAAGTTCAATAAAATATTAAGAAATATATTTTGAGTATATCTATCATTAATTAAATTTTTTCAATCGAATTTTTTTTTAAACAAACACTGCAAGCAATAAAATGTATGCATATTTCTAGAGAGATTTCTATGCATTATTGCATCATTAGCTATTTTATTATCAATTATTAGTTACAGGAAAAGTGAATGAAAGTTGCAGTGTTTGTATTTTTAATAATTAAACTAATCTTGACATCATTTTTTCACAGACTTTTACAGACATATTCACCATTAAAAATATCCCTTCATAATTTAAATTTTTGTAGTAATATTAGTAGCTTGCATTTGCATCTTTAATAATTGGAAGTCCTGAAATGTCTTATAATTTTATATTGTAGAATTGTTATGAATCTAGTTACATTTCTTATTTTTTAACATTTGTATTATATTAAAACAGCAAATTGTTTGGAATTGAGTTTCTTTTAATTATTATAGTTTTTTTTCATGCTATAATTTGCCTTCAATGTATGTAAAATTGAAGAATAATAGAATTTTGTATTAGTCAGGCAACATAGATGATTTTAGATTTATATATTTTTTTAATGTGTTTCTCATCAATGCACTTATTTATCTAATTTATTGTTCTCTTAAAATAATCGCATCGATTAAAATCTTTATATTGTATTTGATTATTCTTCCCTTAAAATGCATCGTTATATTTTTCTAGATGCATTACAAAGCAAAAACTTTTATACACTGTATGAACATTAAAACTGTATAAACATTACATTGTATGCATTTTTATTATTATTTTTATTACTTTTTTATTATTATCTTTATTACTTTTTTATTATACTTTTACATTAAAGTTTTACACTGTATTTGTTTAAATTATACTGTTTGAATGTTTTTCCATTACTGAATGTTATTCCTCATGATGATTAAACTATCACTTAAAAATATTACATCATTTTTACCAATAGTTTAAAAAATTGTTTTATGTTTAAAGTTTGTAAAGTTGTATTTCAAAGTTTGTATTACAATTTTTTAAGGGTTGTGCTTTTCCTAAAATTGATGATTAGTTATCTTACATTAGATATAATGTAAAAAACTTACTCATAAGTAATTTATTCATGAGTAGAAAATAAATATAAACAAATTGTTTAACTAATAGTTTGATTTTTATGATGATTTTAAATGCACCACTGTAAAACTTCTCTCAAGTGAAATTATTTGATCAGCCTTAAAAAAATTGAGGTTAGTTGCAAAATGTAATGGATCATATCTGCTATTTATAAATAAGAATATAATAATTTTGTAACAATAAGAATACTTTATTGTATGAAAAATAATTTAATGTTTTTATGAAGACTTGTTAAAATTATGTTCACTATTTTCCATAAAAAGTAAACTTTCTTATTGAAAGTTATTCTGCCTTATGAAACATTCCTCAATAATTTGAAACAGTGAATAAATTACATTTATATGCTTAATAAATTAAAATTTAGATCATTTGTAACCTCTAAAGTTAGTCATTGGGATTTCTAAAAGTAGACATTGAACAAAATTATCAATGCTTAAGCAATCTTATTATTAATATAAAAAATATCTAAAGTAATGAATTGTTTCAGGTCTTCCATACATTTTTTTGGATTAGTTTCATAATTTAAGCATTCAAAATAAAATTTTATGTCAAAATGATTTTTGTATTGGTAATTTTACTGTGATATAATGGAACATTTGGTTCACATTCATATATAATTGATTTTTAATATACAATTTTTGATTCAACCATATCATTTATTTTAGGATATTTGAATACTGCAATTTTACTCACAAAATCCATTTAAATAATCAAAAATGCTTACTTAAGTATTTTAAATTAATTTCAAAAGTTATATATTTTAAAGTTTTGACATTTAAAAGACTAAGTTTGTACATTAAGATACAATTTGAATATAAAAATATTGCATTATGATTTTTTAATATTAAAATCTTAATGTAATAATCATTATGTTAATATTTTTTTAATGTTGAATGGGAAAACTTTTAATATGGAAATTTTTTTACAAAAAATATTTTCTCTTTATGTAGTTAATATTATATCCACGATATAAAGGGATGCTTAGTTAAATTTAAAATGTTATGTTAATTTTTTTAATTTTTATTTTTTCAAAACTCTATCTTTTGTTATTATCATAATTTGATAAACTAATAATCTAATTCCTGTTTTAAACAAATGTAAGTCATATGCTGTATAAGTGGGGGGAGAAAAAGTAATTTTAATATTTTCTTTATATATACATATATTTTTGAAGTAACTAAAGCAATTTGAATAATGACTGATTAAGAGCTTAAAAGAGGAATGAAAAAATTAAAGACATATATTAATTTAAAAGATACAGAATTAAAAATGTAAAAAAAGATAGTGAACACAAAATTATTGATTTTAAAAAGGAAATAATGTGATTTTTTAAAATAAAAACATTGGTCTTAGTAATCAAAATTCTGTAAGAGTTATTGGATTTAAATTCTATTTTTCACTATATATAACTGAAGGATGAACAAAAAGTGGTATTTAGATTATAGAGAAGAAAAGTTTCTAAGATTAAGTAGCGAGATTATTAGCAATGATTTTAATTCAAAATCATTGCCTATATTTGCATTACATATTTTAAATAAAAGTGTTATTAATGAAATTAATTTCTCATTTGACATAAGTATTTCGAATCATTTCCATTTCAACTAAATGTTTTTATGACGTAAATTAGCAATGTGAGAGATGTACTAAAAAACTATAGAATTTTTTTTTTTAAGAAGCATTTACTAAAGAATTATAAAATTCATGTAGATATGTTTATTATTAGTGCTTTTTTCATTTTATAAAGTATTCATCATTGCAGTAATTTATTGCTGAAAATCATAAAATTACCAAAATTACATATCAAAAACAATCTTTCTTAAAACCAAAAATGTGTCATATTCTTGAGTAAAATTTTTATTATAGATTTCTAATTCCTCCCTTATTCAATCATAAAAGAAACTTTAAAATTAAATAACAGTTTTTTTTAAAATATTTTTTTTAAAAATCCTGTTTACCATGTCTACTTAAGCCATGGCTCATTAAATATTTTTCATTGTTAATTAGAATTACATTTACAAAACAACTTGAAATTTGAAAATAATCTGGAATTAATGAATCGGATAACTTTATGCATAAAAAATATAGATGTTATCTAGAGACTCGTAAAAAAATTTCCTATAGTCAAAAATGGTATTCTCTGCATTGTAAATTAAATTGCATTAATTTATCTATATAGTTTAATTCTTAATACTGAGAATTTTTCTGTTCATGTGTTTATTATTTTATTTTTATTTTTGTAAAGTATTTTATGAGATTGAATGTTTATTAATGATGCTTTTGATTTTTAGATTTTTTCGATAAACCTCCCACAAATGGAAATGCCACTGAACCACCATCAGAAGGTTTACCTGTGGATAAAGAACCTAAACCAGTCACAACCAATAAAGTCGATTCCTTACCTGAAGGATTCTTTGATGATCCTGTCTTAGATGCAAAAGTAAATGATGAAATTATTATCAGTTTTTAAGGTTTTTCAAGTTAAAAATTTTATTGGATTAAATTGAATTTTTTGCACCATTTTATAAAGTTATTTAATTTTTTCCACTGCTACATTTTAAAATATCGTTTTTATCAAAGATTTTTAAATTAATTTTTTGAGCAATTCTCATTTCACAATTTAATGTTTCCTTTTCATGCCATACTATAATTCTTTCAAACTCCATATTTTTTGTTTAATACAATAATATAAATTAGGCTTGTCCTAGTGACAAAAATATTGTAGCTTATTTTTATTCTATAAATAACTTAATTATATAAATTCTGGTAATATAGTTATTATAGTGTTCTAGATTTGTTTATTTAAAGATTGTTCAAGAGGAAATTCCTTATCTATAAAATTTGTTTCTTCATGAAATTTATAAAACAATTCATGCACACAATTCAACAAACTGTTACATGTATAAATGGGATAATAATTTGCTATTTTTTTCATTATTATAAAACTAGCATCATCTGCAATCTTCTTAATTTTCTATATCTATAAAAAAAACTTTATTAGTAGAAGAACTTTATTAATATCAATTTCATTAAGTTTGAAATTAAAGTCCTTTTCATTTGGTTCTAATAAGTTGTAATTCACATGTTCTACCATGCAAGTAGTAATACTTGTTGATGATTTTAAAATCTTAAGCAGAAATTATTAAAATTAATGTAGAAGTTTTTTAATGATAATGGATTTTTTTTACTTTCCTTAATTCTTTTTTATAAATTATATATTATTAGAGATTCTACTGTCGATATTTGTAGCATTTGATTATCTTTATCTTACATTTATGCTTGTAGGAAAGATAATAGTATTGAGGAAGATTGTTATAAATATTATATATTAAGGAAATCAAAACTGTCTATTTAAATAAATCAGGTAATAGTTAATGTTAGCATTATCTATATCTTCATTTGCGAAGAGATTTCTGTCTTAGTGAGCAATCATGTCTTATTATCTTTTAAAATTTAGCAATTATTCAGCTTAAGTCAATGTGTAGTAAATATTAAATGTGAATTTAAAATATTTCTCAAATTATTAATATTGATTGATCATTATTTAGTGCATAACTTAATTTACAATTCTCATGTAATTATTCTAATGAATTTATAATATGGCTTTTAGTAACAATGGAATCTCACCATAATATGTTAGAAAGAATTTGCCCAAGCATACTCGTTTACTATCTTAATTTAAATAGTTAAAAAATTATTATTTTATTGTAACTTTTAAATTAAATTTGAAGTTTATTTTGTATGGATTTGTATTTTCTTATATATTTAATTTTCAAATTGCTAATACAAGAAAAAATGATATAATAGTCAATATATTTAAAAAGAAGACTTCATGTACACTATTGCCTTGCACTCAGATTTGTATTTCTTAGGCTAGAAACATTGAATACAAAGATCCCGCTGAAGAAGAATGGGAAAGATTTCAAAGGAGTATTGCTGAAGAATCTAATGTAAGAATACTGATTTTGTTAAAGTTTTGATTATAATGTAAATAATTTGTATTTTTAATTAAAAGTTATGAATACAATATTTTTTTCAATGAAACAATGGGTGTTGTTAAATATGCTTATTGTGTAAAAATGTCAGCAACAATTTTAAACCTAACATATTTGCCTTTGTAAAATTGTTTATTTTTCTTATTTGATATACTATATAATAAGCCTCAAGGAAAAACTTAAAACTACAATTTTTGGAAAATATGTATGTGAGGATTTTCTGTATGACTGTTTTAAAGTTAAATATCTACAAAAAAGTTGGAACATTTGTTTAAAAATGAAAAGAAAATTTTCTTAAAAATATAAACATGTATTTCATGCTATTCATTATCTACAAAAGTTACAAACCATTTGTTACTTCATATCTTTGTTGGTTTCCAAAAATTGTAAATCGGCGAGTGAGAAGACTAGTTGATATACTGTGAATACTCTCCTCTTCCAGATGATAATCAACAGGTATGGTTCTCTGTGATTGGCATTATCGACCATAAAAATAAATTGTGTCCCTCACAGCTCAATGAAAAAATTCATGTAGAGTCTAAGACTCAGTCTTATAACATTCTGTTATAACTGTATGGATACATAAAACTGTATACCCACCCAACATAATGAAACCTGTATTAGTATGCCTGAGACAATAAAACGATTGTACTTTCTGTTTGCATTATGATAGAATTTTCCTGGTCAGGTTTTCTGAGGTGAAAAACCATTAAGAACTACTATGTAAGATAAATCTCGACTAACTAAAGAAGACAGGGTGATTATCTTAATCTGTCCTAGTGTAATGTTTATAGCCTTAAAACAGAATTGCTGGCATGTGAAGTTATATGATGTGGTACTAATTTTTGTGCATTAAGGCCTCAACTATCCATGTATTCGTGGTTTGTCTCAATATCTTCATTACAAACCAGCAGTGAGTATTTGAAACATGCGTTCAATAGTTATATCTCCATGACATTGTACATTTATAGCCACATAGTGATCGTTTGAAGATGCGAATTTT
>JAPDSC010088949.1:0-11016 GCA_026290005.1 Latrodectus geometricus | reverse complement strand
AGTAGTATATATTGGAAAGAACCTGGGCCACTTTAAGCGCTTGAGGGATTCTGGCCCAAATTTTCACTTGAAGGATTCTGGCCCAGGACAATTCGACACGCGAATGCGCGATTGTTTTTTTAATAATAGAAAAAATTCACTTACCTAACCTCCCTGTAATATTCAACTCACACAGATAGCATTAGCGAGATTGTTTACGAATCTTGAGTATCCTCCATAACACTGTCTGATGGAAATGAAACACATTTTACTTAAATGCGCGAAAGTGGGGGTTTTTCTACCCACATTACTAAATCTCGTGTATCTTCCATTAGAGAGGAAAAATGCGCTGGCGAAGTCTGACGCCTACTTCGAGTTGTAAACTTTTGCGAAGTTGGAATCCGAATTAGTTAGGATTATGTGGGAAGATAATACGTTGGTCGACAGTAGGAGTTTTTTTCTACACGCCTTATTAGGTTTCACATCTCTTCCATTAAAGATGAAAAAATGTTGTATTATAGCTACGACGCCCAAAATTCTGATGATTATTCAAGACTGACACAATTCTCAAAAACAAGTGCGAGTGGGATAATCTTAACCTAGAAATTAAAGGCAACGAAGATGAATTAAATGCGTGGCAAACTTAAAAAAAGTTTTATTGTAAGATAAAAACTATTATATACGTTTTCTGAACAAGAGTCGATGGCTTAGAATCATAATACAAGCAAGATTCTAAACTATCGATTCTTTTTAAGTAAGCACAGAGATCACAGGTTCGAACACCAGAGACTCTCCAAAAGAAATATATAATTGTTACCCATGTAGATAAAAAAAATGATATTTAGGAATATATAATTTATTTACATCCTATATTTTTAAAGAATAGGTTTTGTTCTTTTCAGAACATTTTCCTTAATTATTTTTTAAAATTATTTTGTTATTCATTTTTTATTTTTTACTTGATTGCGAGAAAGTATATAAACAGCGTATTTTTGGTTTTCGGAATAAAGTGGAAAAAGTATATGAAACTTTTGGAGCAAAATTATTTCGTTTCTCAATGTCGGCTTCGAAAGACAAAGATGTCGAAACAAATTTTATCTAATGCAGTGATATTACTAAGTGTTATAATTGTAGAATACATAATTTTTCTGATTTATTTGCAAGCGCAAACACCATCGGATCTATCTCAAAACGTGAATATCACAAACACATCGTGCTTCGTTTCTAAGCATATAGGAAGAAAAATTTTTCTTCATATCTGCTTCAAAGATAAAGAACAGATATTCGATTTGCGATATTTTTTCTCCAACCAAACATTGAATCCAATTCCTGAGATTGTGGGAGTTCAATTAACAGAAAAAGAATTTAGAAAAGTTTGCGAAATGTGTTGACCTGTTACCGATCATGTTGCTTCGACTTAAATTTCCATCGTCGATGATCATTAATGGTCCCAGTCAAAGCGGAAAAACTCATTTAGTGCGGAAAATTGTTTCTGAGCAAATATACGAAGCACCGATAAAAAAAGTTGTACGGTGTTATAAAATCTTTCAACCCTGGTTTCACGAAGAAAGAAATATTAAATTCATAGCAGGTTTGCCAACAGAAGATGAACATTTTGATCTTTTGATTCTTGATGATCTTATGAACAATTTAACACCTGAGATATCGCAAATGTTTACTGTTGGATCTCATCATAAAAATTTCAGCATAATTTTAATAACACAAAACCTTTTTCCCCGCATTAGAATTGCTAGGGATATTAGTTTGAATGCTCACTATATAATACTTTTCCGAAACAACAGAGATCAGTCGCAAATCGCTTGTTTTGGAAGACAAGTGTTTCCTAATCGTTCCAAATTTTTTATGGAAGCCTATAAAAAGGCAACATCGGAAAAATATCACTTCTTACTAGTTGATTGCTTTCCAACAACGGATGAAGAATTAAGATTACGACAATCCATTTTTCCAGATCATAACGGTATAAATTGGGTATATGTGCCAGAAGAAAAATGAATAGAATTAAACGACATGTACATTTGTTGCATATTTTATCCGCCGCGAGTCCTAAACAGCGAAATGCTATATTGAAGACTGCCACCAACGAACAGATAAAAACACTGTGTGAAATATGTCAAAACATATTAAACGGGAATATCTCGAACCGATTGAATGTTCGAAATTTGTGTCGTTATAAACGAATCATTCGACAGCTAGCCGACAAAAACATTTCTATCGCTCGAAAACGCAAGATATTAACTGTTAACCAAAGAGGAGGATTTTTACCTCTCATCCTTCCAGGTGTTTTGAGTCTTATTGGAGGTGTAATAGGAAAAGCTATAGGAAAACGAATTTAAGAATGGCTAGAAAAATGGCATTAGTTCCAAAAGAGCTTGTTTCAGAATACTATCAGCTGAACAAGCCTGAAATAAGAGTTGAAGATCAAATTTCAAAACTATTGCACGAAGAAGAAACACCCGATGATGTGAAAGCTAAGCTATTAGCACACTGGATACCGAAATATCAGCGTTTAATGCAACCTCCTCCAAAACCGTTTGAGATTCCGAAGGAATTATTACAAGAACTAGAAACCCAGAAGGAAGAACTATCGGTACCTGTTCCTCCCAGAATGAATATGATTGCAAAATACATAGCATATGCAGTTCCGAAATCGAGAAAGAAGTATATCTTACCGATTTTAGAAAAACTGAGAGAAGTGAGTTACACATTTAACGATAGAAACGAATTGGAAAAAGAGGGGAAACCAGAATACAGAAGTAATGGAATCGATTTGTTCAGTTATTTAATGAGGAATGAAAAAGTTCCTAGACAACCGCCTCGAGGATTCAATACTCTTCTTCAGGGAATTTTAGACTCGAACATACCATTAGACTGGATTCACAATAAATATGTTCGAGATCATCTACTTCTCTCACAAGTAAACCCACAATATAAAGAACCAGGCTTCTCGCCAGAAACACCAAATATCGCTGAGAACTCTAATTCAAAGAGATTGACAACAGCGGAAAGATTATTGAAACTCTCGAATACTGATACTTCACCTGAAGCTCAAAAATGGACAAATTGGTCGGAAATAGGAATACGAGAGAGAGACAACAAAACTTCTCCTTCTCTCATAAACTGGGAGAGGTGGAAAGATTAAAAAAACTATACTATGATCCAAAGGAACCTGGTTCGTTTGGAGGTGTCAAGAGACTGTCAGAAGCTAGCGGTGTAAAGAAGAGTCGCGTTAGAAAATTTCTCTCTGGAGAAGATACTTATACACTTCATTTTACTGTTCGCTATAAATTCCAGAGACGGAAAACAATTGCATACGGAGTGAACGAGTTGTGGCAAAGTGATTTGGTAGATCTACAAAAACTATCACGCTTTAACAATGGTTATCGATACCTCCTAACAATTATAGATGTTATGTCAAGATATTTAAGAGCAATTCCCATTAAAGACAAGAAAGCCCATACGATTGCTAAGGTGTTCAACAAAGTGTTCAAAGAGGCAAAGCCAAGAAATCTTCAAACAGATTTTGGGAAAGAGTATCACAATAAAACAGTTCGTGCACTGTTCAAGAAACATAATATCCATCACTATTCAACGAAAAGTGAAGCAAAATGTGCAATTTTGGAAAGAGCTCACAGAACACTACAAAATAAAATGTATCGTGTTTTCACATATCGAAATTCTTATAAATATTTAGACATTTTACCGTTGATAGTTGATTCTTACAACCATTCAGTTCATCGAAGTCATGGAATGGCGCCAGCCAAAGTCACACAAGCTGATGAGCCTCGCTTATATAAATCCTTGTACAATGTAGACTCTTCAGTCAAGTTTCGCTTTGCAGTTAACGATGTGGTAAGGATTTCAAAAGCGAGGAAAGTTTTTAAGAAAGGCTATCTTCCTGGATGGACTGAAGAAACGTTTAGAATTTACAAACGTTATCCAACAAACCCTCCTACATATGCATTGCAAGACCATTCCGGCAAGGAAATTACAGGAAGATTTTACACCGAAGAACTCGTTAAAATAAATAAGTCTGATAAGGATTTTTGGGCAATTGAAAAAATTATTCGTACTAAAGGGAAAGGTGCTTCACAACAATTTTTGGTGAAGTGGGTTGGTTTCAACGATTCATTTAATTCTTGGATTAAAGCAGAATGGTTGAAATCCTGAATGACTTTCATGTTCTTCTACCTTCAAATGCTAGTATGAAATATTTTCCTAATAATACACCAGATCATTTTCGAACGAAATTAGCCAAACCTATCACTTTGATCGGAGAATGGGAATGTTGCTTAGCCGAAGCTACTCTTCCAGGAAAGTACTTTACAATTCAGTCTCGTTACAACGATTCTTATATCATTCAGAGAGAAATTGATGTAGAAATAGAAACATTACTACCAACATTTCGTATTCCTCTCTACAATGAAGATCACTTAGACTTTGTAGAAGGAATAATGGCAAATATGAAAAAATATTTTATTGATCCTCCCCTAAAATTTAATTTGATTGAAAAGAGAAAGAAACTGAAAATTGAATTGAAACGAGGATGGGAATGGATTACAACAGCTGAAAAAGGAAGTCAGTTGCTAAGGTTGTTGAGCCTAGATCCAACAAAAGACGATATAACACCTAATAGTCCACTAGGATTTCTTGCTTATATTTATTATCGTTCTCCAAATAAAGAAGTTTTTAGAAATCAGGAAATTACACTGATTGCAAGAGAACCGATTGTAGACCAAACCTATGATATAATACTGGAAGATGGGGATTTAATAGAACAGATAAATAACAAATTAAAAGAAATATCGTTATCAAATGATATTAAAATTGAAAGCAATAATAACCAAGTAACAGTTTCGCTGCCATCGCATGTAAATATCGAACTCAGACGAAATTCCTGTCCTCGATTAATGACTGCATTAAACATATCTAATAACAGCTTCGTAATACGAGGAGAACAAACAAAAACACAATTTTCCTATACACAGCCTGCTACTTCATTAAAAGATGAAAAATTTCGTGTGATCAGTTATAAAGTTTTTCCGAGTATTCGTAAAGAGAATAGAACTGCCACATACAAAATATCTAGTGGTATGTATCGCGAAGCTAAAGATTTATTCAAAGAATTCAAATTCATAGCATTACAGTTATTGCCTGATTCTAAGGTGGGTTTACACGTTCCCCAAAACACTGTAGTCACTTTTGCAGAAAAGCTTAGCGATTTGCTAGGATTTACTGCAAGAAAATTTCGTCAGGGTGATTATAAATCTGATTATACTTTGGATTTACGCGCAGGTATTACAGAAATATATGTATACTGCGATATAGTATCACCTTCCTTGGTAGGAGATTCCTCAACATCTATTCTAAAAATTATCCCAGTGGCAAACGAAACTAATGATCAGATTGTTAAATATTTTTCTGTGCCGTTGTACTTCAGAGTAAAAAAACAATATTTTGATATTATTGAAATTCAATTGCGCACTAGCAGCGGTACTCCTATTAAATTCATATCGGGTAAAACAAACTTAGGGCTCTCTTTCAGAATGAAATTTATATAAATCCAATGACATTCTCATCGATCTCCATATCTGCTTTTAACCATGTCGAAGCGCGGTCACAGGCTACAACCAGAACATTGTATTGCGTATTATTTAAATCAAACAGTCAATGCAGACCCTTACTTTTCTTCCCATTATCCCATTCAGAGAGGTTATGGCTTTTTCAGTAACTTGCGCCGATTTGCTTTACCGCTGATGATGCAAGCTGGAAAATATTTAGGAAAACATTTATTGTCATCTGGTCGAAATATAATTGAAGATGTATCACAAGGAAAATCGCTTCGCAATGCTGCTAGAGATCAGTTTCGCCAAACAGGACGCGAAATAACAAGCGATGTTATTCGCAAATTAAGTGGAAAAGGTCTTAAAAGGAATAAAACTATTAGAAAGCAACACTCGAAGCGTAGGAAATCAAATAAACCAGACGTATTTTCAGAGCTCTAAAACATGGAAAATTGCTACTGCACAAAAAGCGAACTAGATCTTTTCGTTTCATCGCCTATTCAACTAGCGATTGATCATTCTTCATTTGTAGAAATACATCCGATTGCTTCCATTTCGGATAGCAATACAATTGAATTTCTTGTTACCGGGTTAGGAGATGCATATTTCGATTTATCGCATGTGTTTTTGAATGTTCAGGCGAAAATTTTGAAAGCTGATGGAACAAATTTTACAGAAACTGATCGATGCGGACCGATTAATTATTTGCTAAACACTATGTTTTCCGAATGCCACATCTCGCTTAACGATCGTAATATCTCTTCGGAAAGTAATTATCCTTACAAATCTTTTATACAAAGTGTTCTGTTTCATCCCCAATCTTCTCAACAGAATTTTTTGAGTGCTGGTTTGTTCTGCAAGGATACTGTCGGTGAATATGATGACACTAATTTGGGAGATACTGGAAAGAATGCTGGATTAAAACAGAGATGGAAACGAGTTAAAGAAGGCAAACTATTTGATATGTGTGGAATGCTTCATATTGACTTAGGAACTCAACCACGTCTTTTAATTAGCGGAACAACGATACGAATTCGTTTGTTAAAAGCAAAGGACGAATTTGCTCTCTTAGCTAACACTGGAAGTTATCGCTTACACATCGAAAATATAAGTCTGTTTATCAGAAAATGCGATGTATCGAGCTCAATTCTAGTTGGCCACGAAAAAGCATTAGAACAATCTCTGGTGCAAATGCCTTTCACGAGAATTGAGACTAAGACATTCACACTCAGTTCAGGATTGAAGAGTGTTATAATTCCTAATGCAATGAATGGAATTCTTCCCTCACGTATGATTCTAGGATTAGTATCCAATTCTGCATTCAATGGAGATTTGAAGAAGAATCCATTTAATTTCCAACATTATAATCTGAATTATATTTCGTTATCGGAGAACGGAGTTCAAATCCCTATGACAGCCTATACACCTTCTTATCAAAATAATCTGTATGCCCGAAACTATTTAAGTTTGTTCACAGACCTCGCTCAACACAATACTAATGTCACATTAGAAGAATATAAAGAGAATACTTGCTTGTATGTGTTCGATCTCACGCAAGATTTTTCTGCTAGCGATCCATTTATGAATATAGCCAGAAGCGGTGAAATATCGATTCACCTGAAATTCGATAGAGAACTATCGGAAACTGTTACATTAATAGTCTACATGGAAATGCAATCGTTAATTGAAATTGACAAAAGTAGAAATATATTTGTTGACTATTAAATACTATGGACACACAAACACTGTTAAGTTTAGCCCTCAGCGATCCTAAAATTAGAGGAACGTTTGGCGGAGTGTTCGCGAGTAATCTATTGCCCGAAACACGAGGATATTATCGATCATTTATTGTAAACACGCATCCTTTTACGAAGAAGGGAGAACATTGGCAAGCGATCTATTTGGACAACAACCGCAATGGCATTTTTTTTTTGTTCTTATGGCACATTTCCGAAAGGAAACATTAAAAAATTTATTACTCAAAATCCCTCTAAAATAGAATGGAATTCGCATATATTACAACATCCTCGTACCAGCTCATGTGGACTTTTCTGTCTATTTTTTCTATGGCATGTGAATAGAAGATTACCTATTACGAGATTAACAGAAACAAATGTTTGCGAAAATGAACGAATTGTAACACGTTTTGCGCATCAACAATTTAAATTGATAAATCATTCAACATTGCTCTCCTCCAATCAACAATGTAAATCTTATCGAGAGGCGATATTAGAAAATCAAAAAAGAAAGATATTATAACAATGTCATAGCTAGCGAATTCAGATGATCGCTAGACATGGAGAGATTCGGATATGTTGTTATGGATCCTTGCTCCAGATGTGAGTATTTGTATATTCACAATACTCTCTATGATAATATTCTAGAGTGCACTGAAAATGCTCGACTTCATAAAACTTCTGCGGAGCCTGCGAAGATAATGTATTTCACTATATTGTCGAACACAGACATTGTTAAGTGTCTACATGATAATCAAACAGATGAAAAGCGATTTGGTTTCTGCCAACTGACAAAATATAATACTGCAGAGAAATACAATGTTTATTCTTTTCACAAGACTTTGTTTGAATCAGTTGTGGAGAGTATTTTAGCAACGAAAGGTGTTTCATGGAATGAACTCGCAGATTGTACAAATTTTGAAGCAAAATTTGGATACTTCAAACTACTAGACAATGATGAAATTGTTTTTTATTTGCATTGTTTGTAACAAATTAGAAATTTGCATTGTATATTAAATATTTTGTAACTTGTTGCTTAACATAATAAATATATTAAAATATAATAGTGTGTATCTCATTTTTTTTAGATTTAAAATAATTCTATTCTTGAATTATTTAATTTAAGAGTTATGATAGAGAAAAAAATGTTATAGATCAGGAGTATTCGGAATAAATTAACTTTGGAGGAAATTTAATAAATTGACCTTAAATGATACTTATGTTTTTTAAACGCCTTTATGCAAATGGCTTATTACAATAAATTAACTTTGAAGAATATTCGTTAAAATGACCTAGAACCCCACTCATGTTTTTTGTAACATAGTTGAAAGTACTTAATTTATGAGCAACCTACACTACTTTAACTTTCACCTTGATAATTAAAATTCAGGAAAATATTCTATAAAAACTCTCCTATGCTACTGACACATCAACATTTGCATTTGTGCATTAGTTCTCCGCTGATTTTCAACATGGATTGTGGTAAGTTGTTTTTCAGTTATTGCGTTTTCTCTCTATCTTACCAAATTTTAGAAATCTAAGTTGATAGTTATTTTGAAATACTTAAACTAAGTTGTTATTGTACGAAAACTAAATTCTTTTATTTATTTTTTAAGCTAGAATAATAGATGATGAGGATTGCGCTCCTAAGAAAAAACCAAAAAAAATTGACTTAAACATCTCTACAGAAATTGAAACTAAAAACTCACAGATACCAAACTATTCTGTTTATTTGGGATAAAACACTGCTCTTGAAATCAAACACTTTAGAAAACAACATTATTTATGCTTTCTAAAATATAACGAGGCTGGTGATATTAAGAACAGGTTTAATATTAATATTGATCAGATTCCAACAATGATTGTAGGATTGGAAAAAATTCAAGATTTTATAAAAACAAGAGAACTTGAACCTGATACTTGAGTAAGAATGTAAACAATAAGATTATAATTTAGATACATTTAAGTAATCAGAACAGAAAAATAAATATGGCTAATATTATTTTTCAAGAATTGAACTCTGCATTCCATGGTTTTACTCGAACATTACGTGCAAGAACTAATTTTGATTCTGTAGAATCTGCTTATTCCGAACTCAGACCTGTGATTCATAATATTTTAAATACATCAACTGTTTTACGAATTCGTGTTATCAATTGCTTACACATTGTGTTTACAAAAATTTTAAATGATGAATTAAACAACACACCAGTGTATCAAACTTATTATTTCTGCAGTAATGCCTTGCGCATTTTATCTGCTGCACAAATATTTTCCGTAATAGATGAGGACTTTAAGAAAATTATGAATTCTGTTGATAATTTTACTAGAAACGGAAGCGGATGGCTTCTGCATAAAATCGATTTTGTAGATTTACACATTGGCAATTATGCCAAAATTATTGGAGGATGTAAAACGGTCAAACTACCGAATAAATTATCTAATAAAAAAAGCGCTTTTATCTATCAATTGTATTAATAATAAATGCTTCATTTATTGCATATTAGCTGCGTTATTTCCTAAGCAAAAGCATGCTGGTCGCTGTAGCATATACAAAAAACATTTGCAAGCTGTTGATACAAAAATGTTAAAGTTTCCTGTCGAGATAGCAAACATCAAACTTTTTGAAAATGTAAATAAATTAAATATCAATGTTTTTGCTTTTGATGAAGGCATGATATATCCTCTTTACACTAGTTCTCAAAACTATAGAGAAATAGATTTGTTTCTCTATGAAAAGCATTATTATCTAATAAAAAATATAAACAAACTTTTGAAACATAAAAAGCATTTTAATTATTATTGCAAACGTTGTTTGAATGGATTTGTACGAAAACAGACTTTAATTGAACATCAAACTCTTTGCCTTCATAACAAGCCACAACGTGTTTCAATCCCTCAAAATCTGATTTTGAAATTTAAAAACATTAATAGATCTCTCAAACATCGTTTTGTGATGTTTGCTGACTTCGAATGCGCATTATCTAAGGTTTCGACTGTTACTCCAAATGATAAAAAATCCTTTACATGTGAGCTGGAAAAACATATTCCTCTCTCCTATGCAATGGTTGTTATCGATCAAGATGATAAAATATAATTCCTTTAAATTTAGAAAAAATATCTATGTTTACATTAGATCATTTAAAATTCTTAGATAGTTTTCAATTTTTAGACAGCTCTCTTGATACATTAATTGAAAATCTCGAATCGTGAATTCAAAATGTTTGATAGTTTCTTTCAACACAACAAAAACAAGTATTTGCTTCATCGAAAAGGTGTATTTCCATATTCATATTGTGATCACATTGACAAACTTCAAACTATTGGTTTACCTCCTCAAGCAGCTTTACTAATTAATGCTATCTGCAGGTATTGAGTTAAAAAAAGCAATTATTCATAAGTGAATTTTTTCTATTATTAAAAAAACAATCGCGCATTCGCGTGTCGAATTGTCCTGGGCCAGAATCCTTCAAGTGAAAATTTGGGCCAGAATCCCTCAAGCGCTTAAAGTGGCCCAGGTTCTTTCCAATATATACTACTTTCGAGCAACTTTGCTTTTTGTAGTAACCTATGAGAAAATGATAATAATGGTGATAAAAACCACGTTTAGTATTACTTACTTGAAAAAATAATTACATTGTTGAGATTTTGTTAAATATTTATTTATATAATAATGTTTTTTAATGATACTACATTAGTGTAGATAGCAAAAAAAAAAA
>JAPDSC010088947.1:0-15098 GCA_026290005.1 Latrodectus geometricus | reverse complement strand
AGTCAATGTGTTAATATCCACTGAGTAAATTCTATTATTTTTTAAAATTGCATTTATGTGTTGTGAGAGAAATCTAAAAAACCCTCAAGTATCTATTAAAACAGGCATCATGAAAAAATACAACATATCTTTCGTAGTTCAGAAGTTGTTGCAATCAAATCCAGGACCTTTCGCAACAGCAAAGTCTGTTGGGCTGTTATGTCAAATATAGCATTCATTGCACAACTTTCTTATAACCAAAGGCAGAAGAATTCAATAATTTTATATAATTTAGTTATAAATTATTATTTAATTCATTGACAACATTTTTTATATCAAATCAAAATGTCAACTATTCATTGTTTCTAGAACAGCGAAGTTTATATTTATTATTGTGTGATGAAAGAATATTTACATACTGTTATTATAAATCTTACCACATGCATACATACACATCTATGCATGATAAAATTATAAGAAATAATCAGGGATTGCAGCGACTTTTTATTAAAGAAGAATATTATTCTAGAAATAATAGATATTAAGACATTTGTAACTGACTAGTATATGAATAATTTGACACTGTGAAATGTATATGGTAAAATCAGTAAGCAGTTGAAGGCATTTGAATATTCATTAAAGAACAAATATTTCAAAGAAATTTCAATTGGTTAGTTGACTCTAAGATTACTTTCAGTACATAAATCTAATACTGGGATTAACAGTTTGAAGTGGATTTTGAGCCATAATAAACATCCAGTTGAGAGAATTTAAAACATTGCTATTAAATCAATGAATTCAACTCCTTTCAGCCCAATTAGCAAAATTATTTTGTTTAATTCATTTACAAGACTAAAATTTCATTTGCTAATTAAATCTGGATGGAATTCATTGACCTAGTCATGTATATTAGTCAATTTATATTAATTTAAAATTAATTATCAACATATCATGGCTATTTAGTTTTCAACTATAAATTTGTGATGCTTCAAAAATCTATGTATACTTTCATTAAAAACGAGAGCATTTTTAAGACTTTTTTAAAATAAACTTCAGAATATTTTCTGAAAACATAACACATCCCAGAGTGAAAAAAAAGTTGATAAATACATATATTTATATAATTCAAATATTCATTACAAAATTTACTATATGAAAAATTTACTTTTTTAGTATAAATGATTAATAAGAAAAAAATTAGCAGTTTAAGATTAAATAAAATAAAAGCTAAGTGTCATTGTTTAGATTTCTTCAAAAATATAAACATTTTAAAATTTAAAAGTTAAAAAAAAACAAAAAAACAATAGAAATAAAAAATCTTTAAGAAAAACTTAAATTTGACATGTTTTAATTTAGCATCATTTTCAAATAAAGTTTTTAAGCAATTTAATACCAGTAATTTGGCAGTGAACAGAGTAATGTGCTTCAGATAACAATGGTTCTTGTAACTCTGCAAGAAAACCTTTTAAAACACAAGCACAATCATGAGCAGTGTACCGGTCAGAACTAAAGTCAATATTTTCCCCAAGTCTGAGTAAGGTTTTGAGTTCATGTTGACGTGATAAGCTACCAGTTTTTCTAAATAGTCCTTCACGACATACGTCTGAAAGAGAAATATGTATCAGCATTTAATTTCAAAGAATGATTCATTAAAAGTGACAAACAAGAGAACAAATTTTGATCAGTTTACAATAAATAAAAGAACATGGACTTCTTTTGTATTGAATAACAAAACCATCAAGACTTAAACAAAAATTCCATTTTTAATTTTTATTTGAAAATTATGCAAAATGCAATTAAAGTAAGTAAACATTGTATACTGTATAGGTTTTTATTAAACTCTAGTATGGGATTACTTGCAAACTCTGAAAAATTCTTTAAAACAATTTTCAAATGAATCAGGAAATCTAAATTTTATGAAACATAATTTAAGCAAGAAAATATTCTTTTAAATAGAATTTTTTTTTTATGTAAGCATTTGAAATGCACACAGATTCAGAGGAAGATTTAATTTATTTAGTTCAAAATACTGAACTAAATGAATCAGTACAAAACAATAAATTAGTTTTGTACTGAAATATTTTATCGTAAATTTTTTTTGGCAATGCAATCATTGGAAGATTCTGCAAACTCACTTTAATATACAGATCTTCATAGGCATCTGAATACTTAAAATCATGCATTCAGTGCTAATGACCCAAAGTGCCTTTTATAAATCATCTTGTTAAAAATATTAATCACTAATAAAATAAAACCTGATGAAATGTAGAGTTTTACAATTGAGGTGAATTGATCAATTCATAAGGTGTTAGAGAAATAATTTAAATTTAAAAAATATAAGTTTAGCCACTTATCTTTTATTTAAAAACTGCATACATATTTCAAGTTAGTCATAATAATTTAACAAAAATAAGACAACACAAAATAAAAACCACAATCATCTATAGAAAGCATTTTTGCAGTTTGGCATAACATATTTTTTAGAACATTTTAAGAATGAATTCCAATAATGAATTTTCAGCATCAAATATACAGGACGTAATTTTAATAAATGTTGTAACAGTTTCAGATAGTATTAAATTTTGTTTTCAAAAAACGTTTATACACAAAAGTTTAATTAGAAATGACTAAATAATAAGTACACCACCCGACAGTTATTTGCATTGTATATATATATATATATATATATAATTACACATATAAATATATGTAATAAAAATTAGATCACATATTTTATTATATGCAATGAATTCCTTTACTAGAATCTAAAATTTTGTGAACTACAATTTTGTGTGCAGGGATTTTTTTTATTAAATCATTGGAATGAAAACAATATATATTTTATTAATAAAACATAAAAAATGAAAAAATATGAAGCATGCAATGATCAAATATTTTCCAGGAATTTGTAATAGGGGGATATACATTCAATTGAATGTGACAAATAAATTCTGTTAGTTTCTGACATCAAAAGACTATAAGCTTTTAGTTTAAGCAATAATGTTTTGGTGTATCACAATCTGTACTTTGTGATACACCAAAAAATTTATTAATGAATTTGAGATAATTTTTGTAAACAGAATAATAACTATGAACAAATACAATTTTAATAATAATGTAAAAATAATTCAAGCTTACTTATTTCCCGGCCCAAGAATTCAATGATTTGGTAAATGTGTGAAATAGTTTCTTGATTTAAAGGCATTACATCTGATATAGATTTGTCTAGATAGGAAATATACATGTATGATTAAATTATATTATAAAGGAATTTTTGCTTTAGTTAAAATATTGGATGCATACAATTTTAAAAATCAATTCATTAAAATTATTTTAAATTTATAATAGCAAAATAGAAAAAATAAAAGTAAAATTACAATAAAATAAAAAGTACTTATACTTGCTTATTGTGAAAAATACTATCTTCCAATAATTGTAAATTAAAATTAACTGTATGTAGTAAAATATCAACATTTTTAAATAATGATAAATATATAATTTTTTCAAAAAACCAATTTTTTTTAATTAAAGTTTGTTAACATAACTTATAAAAGTTTTGAGCTAAATATCAAGATATCTTAAGATTATCAAGATTTCCTTTCTCCTATTTACAGCCATTATCCTAAATTTTTGATAAATAAAACATTTGATAGTTTAAAGCGATTTTTTTGACAAATACTAAAGATAATTGACTAATTTTAATTGATACGACTGTTTTAATACTCATTTTTTTAACATACTTAGGATACTAGCATATATCAAGCATGTGAAAAAAATGTACATTAAAATGTTTTGAGTTGCTCCTATTATCTTACTGCACTTATAGAACATCAGACAAAATGTCATAAGTGACAAATGTGCTAAGTTTGTAGATTACTGTACCAGAATGGATTTGTTCAGTGATTTTATGACATAATCCAATGTGTGCAGTTTTAGTGACTCTTGAAGTTTATGCTGTGCAAGTTTCTTACAGTTTAAAAGTTGATTAGATGTTATAACTTTATAAATTTTTTTAATGTAATTTATATTTTTGACTAATTTTCAAGATTCAGATTTTTAATTTAGAGCATGAGGGAGTTGATGACTAGATAAATATTTTTGCTTCATGCTTTATTACATTTAATTTGCAATTTCATATAATATTTATATAATTTTAAATATAAGCTTAATAAATAACTTTTTTTAAAAAGGCATGACCTTTTAAAAAATGTGTTATTTATTTAGCTTTATTCTCTGGTTGTTCTTTCTCACCAGTTAAATTGCATTACTGCTTATATTTTTTAAAAGTCTGTGCCACAGCCTAGTAAATTAGAAATGCAAGTTTTCATAAAAACATTCTTATTTATGTTGTTGATTAAGATTTGCAATTATTTTGATTGAGTGAAAGTTTTTAAAAAATTATTATATATTTTATTTATTAAACATAAATAGTCACATTTATTTTAAGTTATATTTATTTTGTAATATGTAATCTTTGTAAAATATGTGAAATTAAGTTCATTATTTTTATAAAGTACATATAATTAAAAATTCCAATATTCGAAACTGAAAATAGTGTGAGATTGCAATATTCAAAGTTCAAGATTGAAAGCAAACAGGATTTTAAAAACCAGATGTTATGTAAAGTTAAGCAATTTTAGTTGGTGAGATAACTGTGCAACACTTGCTTGAAAAATTAAAATCTAATTAAACGTGTACCACTCGATGGATTTTACCGAATTTCACTGCAGAACATGAAAGATTTTACCAAAGTCATCATCATAGAGTACATAACTGAAATGTTCTTAGAATTGATAGGAAGTATTTGCTATTCTATTATAAGACAATAAGAGAAAAGATTAAAAGTATTTTTACATTCAACATCTTCAACGATCCTAATACAAATATTATTTCAATACCCATTATTTTTTACAATGAAATAACTAGAAATTTTATTTTTCTAGAAATATATTCTACTTTGGTAACAAACTTTCTCAACTACCCATATTTGTATATTTAGGAAAAAGTAATTAATAATATAAAAATGAGATACTTGACAGTGTAATATAAAAGTTTTTGATTCTTTTTGCTTATTAATCAGCTAAAACTACTGTTAATTTGTTCAAAATTTAGTTAAATAGCACATAATAAATTATTAGGCATAAATTATAGAATAATGTAACAATGTAATGAAACAAATAGAGGAAATAAATTAACTAATAAAAAATACCCTTTAAAAATCTACTAAAATAACCACGTTTCTTCTTTCCATTATCTCTATCAAGCAGAGCAGAAAATTCATCATCAGCTAAATCCAAAATAAAAGTTAAATGCATGCGACATAGTTCAATAAGTTTCTCAGGATCAACTTTTTGTAGTTTTAAAATTTCATCCATTGTCCAGTCTATTATTTAAAGATCTGAAATCCAATAGAATAAAATATGTGTATATATAATAAATAATACAAAAATAAGAAATAACATACATAATGTAACTTAAAAATTCTGAAATTTCATTTTTTGAAAAAAAGTATAAAAAAGCAAGGCTATATCCTAGGAGCCTGCATGTTGATAAAATACATCAAACTGATTTACTGCACATGAATGTTTTATAACATAAAGTGACTATGTACATGCGTGGAATTTATTTTGTGTGCTAGCAACCCCTGAAACATTTAATTAGTGTTTTGTTTTCATTTGATCACAATTTAAACTTGTGAAGTGTTTAATTTTTTATATATTTGCTTATACTTTAAAATATATTTTGATAGTTAAATTAGAATATTAAGTTTGTAGTGATTTTTTTTTTTTTTTAAAGTTTATTAAGTCAAATTTATTTTGAAAGTTTGCTTTAAGTTTTTAAAGTAAAACTATCTTCAAATTGTTTTATTATAAAATTTGAGTTTTAGTCTTTGTATAGCTAGTGATAGAAAAGTATAAATAAATTTATTTTTTTTTTTTTAAATTCTTTATGTGATGAATAGGAGAGCACTTTTACTTCGTTACTTAATTAAAAAACTGCAGTTGTATGTAATAATTTATATATTTTATTGAGTATTGTGAAAATGTTTGGTATGAATTTAGGTTTACAGTGAATTGTTATTTTTAAACTTAAGGTTTTGTTATAAAAATCTATGTTATTTACATTATTGAGTCAGCTTTATTGCCTGGTTCTCACTGGGATTAGATTGCATTTACATTGATGTTTTTTTAAGATGAATGCCACTATCTGGTAAAGAAAATCTGAGTTTTCATAAAAAGGTATCTATTATTTATGCTATAAATTTGACTATATTATCCATTTGTCTCCACGATAGATTATCCTACACTTAAAATATTTTTGAAGTGGGCACAGTGCTCTTAACTTAAATTTGAGTACAAAATAGTTTTGGAAAACAGGACATTGTGTGAAGTAACTAATTTAGGTTGACTAGTTAACTGTCCAGTACTTGGCACAAAAAATAGAAATCTCACCAAATTTGTGCAGGATCTTAGTAATTTATTTTTTAAACATAATTTCTCAAATTCATCTAATTTTGATCAGTCAACATATTTAGAGCACATTATTCAGCATATATTAGATTTTCTTAAAACAGAAAAGTGTTCTAGATTAGCAACAATCGGTATCTTTTTTTTATACTACATCTGACAGCCTAATAGCTGAAGATTGTAATAAGGCATTTTAATGTCTACCACATAATTTGCCTGCTAAGAAGATTTTTCATTGATAGTAGCCTGTATTCATGTGTCATACAAAAGGAAACCCAGGAAACTTTCAAGCATCCACCCTGACATGTACGTAGAAGGAAGAAGCATAACACTCATCTCCCATTGTTCAACAGTGATTGAACCCTATCTTATGATTTGAAAAGTACTAAGTTCTAATACTAGGCCTAGATAAGCACAACTGATATTTGTAGAAATCTTCATAATTCTTTAATAGACAAATTATTTTAATAATTTTGATCATGATTTAGCTTGGAGATATTACATAGTTTCTTATTAAGGGTCACTTATTAAATGGAGAAGTTAAATTTTATTCACACATAAAATTAATTCAACAAATATTATTTAATGTAATGATTTTTTAAGATTCGCTTAATTTTCTATGAACATAAAGACAGTATTTAGTGATAGAAAACACATAATCAATATATTCTTTATCACAATAAAATAAAGGGGTGATATAGTTATGCATATCATGCATAACATCAATACTGTTAAGGAATAATCATTCCAGGAAATTTTATATAATAATGGATTATTTTAATATCACAATAATAATTGTTTAATTATTACATTCATAACAAGATTATCAACAAACCAATAACTTCTTCTTCCTAGAGGTTAATTTTGATAAGCTAACATACATTTTCATATTATCACTTGGTTCATTCATAATAAAAAGGTACTAAGCAAAATAAAAAAGTTTGTTATCAAATTCAAAGCTTCAAAATTTTGTTATGAACAGCTAATAAGTTTCACTAATCTTGAAATTAGTATATAACAAATGGTCGAGCTTATGTAGCATAAGAAACAGAAAGGTATGTTTAAACAGCTGGAATTCAATTCATGTGTTTATGTGGCACTGAACACAAGAAAAAGGCTATTTTGTTACCTATAGTATTGAACATTATTAAAAATGTTATACTTCTTCAATAAAACAATATAAGCTTTCAGATTCATCTTTTAGTAGTATTTTTTGTTGCATTTATGTAAATTTGTTAAGTATATAACTAAATTAAACTTTTTTTAAAACAAAAATTCCTATTTCATTTTTTACATTATTTAACTAACAAAATTTCACCAACTGCCTTAAAACTGATATGATGTCCATTTTAGTTAATGATATCATGGTTTTACAAAATAATGATTTTTTCATGTGTCTCCTATAAGCCTAGGTATTTTTAGGAGAAGTTCTACAAGTGCAAGTGAAGCAAATAAATATATTTGTTTTCATTTAAAATAAATTATTATAATACTATTTCATTATACCTCCCCCCCCCAAAATTAATCATCTAAGCAATTGCTAAGAAGTTTGTCAGAAATAAACTTTGCCATTGAAATAAGTTTCTGCAATAAATGAATCATTATTTAGTTTATAAAATGTTTACTCTATTTTTCAGTAGTTTCTAAAAATATAAACCTTTTAAAATAAAACACGAAAATATTTACAATAGTTATTGCAATTTTTTTCTTTCCAGTATGAATTTATAATGGAATTCGTACTATTATTAATTCAATTCTGATATCAAGCATGTTTCACTTTTTAATGATGCAGAAAAGTGTAATGAATACAAAATTCAGAAATAATTAAATCAATAATGAATTCTCAAAAACTTGTAACTGACATGGGAATAGAATAAAACTATATTAGTTTTTGGTCTAGTTGCTCAATTTTTTTTCTTTAAAACTGAAAATACCAATAGTTTCCATTACAGATATTAAGATGATGAATCAATAACAATAAAGAAAAAACAATATTATGCAAATTATAATGTAAGAAAGAATTGGAGCCTGCATGAAAAAGTTAAAATACTCACATAGCATTACAAAGTTTTAAATACAATTTTTATAAACAAATTTCTTGGAAGGAATATAATCATAAACATCCTATTAATATATTTATCATCAGCACAATTTGACATTTTGCAATGTTAATGTTGTTAGTTTTCAACATGTAATTTATATTTAGAATAAAAAATGAAAAATTAAAGTAAATTGTAATATAAAAATGAAGAGAATTTGCCACAAAATAAAGGTTATTATGTATATATAATGGAACAGAATAATAAAGCTTGATAATTTCAGAGAAACTTGAAGTTCTTGTCAAGAGAAGAATTTCAGGTTCAATTTAAATTATTAAAATAGTTAAAGGTTGAAAAATAAAAATACATAAATAGTTTAAGTAGGAGAACTATTACAAAATTATAAAATTTAAAACTTCTTATGAATTTATTTCCCATCATTTATTAAAATTGTTTCTTTTAACCTATTGAAAAATATTACATTATTTTATTTTTTTATAAATCATTTCTTATTATCATGAGAATAATACACATAATTAAAAAAATTCTGGATTTTAAATTCAGAATATTTATAATTTCAATTTGCTTTTCATAACATCAGACGAATATTAAAAATTGAAGTTACTTTAAATTTACAATCTTCTTTTTCCTGTGAGAATATTATTATATGTATATACTACAAAATAAATTCATACAACGGAAGGTAGAAATCTAAACGAAGCAATTTTTTTTAAGTTTTTCTTAATTACAAGTAGACATATAAACAATGTTTTCAAGTACCTGAATTATTTTAAGTCTTTCATAAAACAGTTGAGTATTATAAACTTCATTTTCTCCTTTTTTATTTCAAGATGTTCTTATTTACTTTAAAATTTTTAAGTACTCACTATTTATTTCACTCATTGAAAATTCCGCTATGCTTGAAACGTTTGTTATTGGCCAGAACATTTTCAAGCAATGACAGTTAACATGAAATCAGAGTAATTTTTCAAGGTAAATTAACTGTGAATCATTTTTTTATAATAACGAAAATTATTTTGTAATAAAATCAAAAACTGTTATACTAAGCAAAATTTTGAAATGAAGTACATTATATGTAAAGAGATATACATAATTATAAAAAAAAGTTATTTAAAAATAATAAGATCTAAGAATGTAATGTAAGCATATGTCAATGTGTTTTCCACTCATCTCGGGTTTGACAATTAAAAATCAGTTATTTCTGGATAACTAGTTATTTACGATACGTTCCAAGGAAATAACGGGCTTTAAACAGCATTATTAGTAATGTTTTCATGGCGTTTTCCGAGAAGTTAGTTATTGCAAGAAATCCCTTCACATCAGCCTTCTTGGCGCGAAAAGAAGCTTTCACGCGCATTTAGTGACAAAACTGGTTTTTTGAGACAATAAAGTGTAGAAGGGAGAGAAGGAGAGAGAACTTTATTAAATATGAGCATTGAAAATCACCTAATGATAAACTTTGAACGAATTTTTTTATTGTTGATAGTTTTTAGTCAATTTTTTAGGAATTTGCAGCTTTAATCTACAGATATAGCATTTAATTCTTTACTTATTTGCAAGTCATTTTCATTTATTTATAATTATATTTTTTATATTGAAACATTAAATAAGGTTAATAAAATTTTTACAACCAATTCATTTTTCTCAATTAAAAGATCTTTAACAATACATCTAAAATAAATTTTTTATTTCCTTCCCAATGATCTTAACTGTTTATTATTAAATTTCTTATTACTTTAATTAATAAAATATGCCCAAATTTGAATTGTTTTAAATCACACACAATTCAATTTCTCACAAGATGAATATACATATTCCTCATCATAATTTAAATTATAAAATATAACTGATTTAAAAAACTATTGTATTTTTTTTTAACATAAAGAATTACTACTAAATATTTGACTTATGACAGAAGACATTTTAAAATATATTTAAAAAAAAATATTTCTCTAATTAGATATTTAATAAAATTGAAAATTTGAATGTTCTGCTAAATTTCCTAACTTTACTATCTTATCAACTTATAACTGTTAAACTGAGATTAACTAATATCCATGGATACCATACATAATTATTTATTGTAATATCAGTACTGAACCCATAATTTTCAAGTCTTGAAAACATACTAACTATATATACACTGCTCAAAACAATTACAGGATATTTTAAGTTTTATATAAAATAAAGACATAAGCGAAATATTTTTGCCGAAAATATAAGAAAAGAATCACAAATGCAAATTTTTCTGATTTTCAAACTGTGGAGTATGCTAATTTTGAGTTCAACGTCAAAAACGTCGCTTCCGCGGCAGTGAAAGAAATTTGACTTTCAGTGATTACTTTGTTTCGATGAGTACGATGTCTCAGCTAAGTCATTTAACCAATTCAGAAGCTTGGAGAGTTGTTGGTAGGTTAGATGGGGGCCAAACTCAAGCTGAAGTAGCGCAAGCCATTGAGTGTCACAAAGTGTGATTTCCAGGATCTGAGACCATTTTTTTGAGACTGGAAGTGCAGCCCGAAGATCAGGGCAAGGTCTAAGACGGGCAACAAAGCCCAATGACGATCATCATTTAGTGTTAACGGCTCGAAAACACCGAAATATGAACGCTACTCTTCTCCAACAACACCTTCGCTCGGCTACTGACACCATGGTTTCAACTCAGACGGTCCGAAACCGGCTCCATGGTGTAGGTCTGTATGCTTGCCGATCGATGCTATGCGTTAAAATAACATCAAGGCATCGTCGCGACAGTAGGAAGTGGCAACAGAGCATGTGAACTGGAGGAGAAATGAATGGAGAAATGTTCTTTTTTCTGACGAGTCCTGTTTTTTCGTTCATCATGATAATAGGCGTATTTTCATCTTGAGCAGGGGTGGCCAAGACGTCGACTGCAGTCGACTGGTAGACCCCGAAGACATTTTAGGTAGTCCACGCGACCCTCCCTATAATGACCTCGGATATTAATAATTTAATTTATGACATAGAATCAATGAATTATTTAATAAAAATTTACTGCAGTCTACGCTTTAAAACTCAAAACAAACTGTGCAAAGATTTACGATTTAAAGATTCATGATTAAAGGTTTACGATTTAAAATCTAAAACGGACATGAGCGTGATTTATATATTCAAAGAAACTATAGAAAGGTATACATCTCAATGAAGAAAACATGAGAAACTTCAAAAACATGGAGGAAGAGTGCCTCCATAATCGAAACCGAGATTTTGAAGATTTTGCTTAATACTTGTTTTGTTTGAAGAATTTGAAAGAAGATTTGCTGACTTAATTAGGTTGAATGAAATACTCAATTTTATAATGTTTCAATTTAATGAAAATGTTAACACTGATGGAGTATCAGAAAAAATAGGACATTTAATAGATATCACATCAGTTATGATGGAGGAAAAATTAAATTAAGATGCGATATATTTCTTAAATCCAGACCATATTTAGGGATACTGATTTTTGAAAATTAATTTCTGTGGAAACGTTTCCAAATATTTACAAATTGATTTTGTATTTGAAATCATACTTTGGATCTAAGTATCTTTGCGAATCTGCTTTTTTGAACCATGAGCAAAAACAAACATTAGTCACATTTAACAGATGAACATTTAATTTCGTGTTTATGCATTGCAATAAGCTTGTACCAGCCACAATCTGATAAACTTATTGCAGATATACAGTGCCACATTTCAACTAAACGAAATGAATAGGATGGCCAATTTTCGATATATGAATACTTTGATTATTTTCGTCAGTAATTTTTTATTGTGTAAATATTAATATTCAGTTTTTTTTTAAAAAAATTACATAATTTACAATTTTTTCTTGTTACCGAAAATAAATATGTACGTTAATTTAGCTCTGCCACTGGTAGACCACCTTCGAATTTTTAAATGTGGAGTAAACCCCGGATACCAAAAGTTTGGCCACCCCTGATCTGGAGGAACCGTAGCAGTAGGAATAATTCTGCGTTTGTGCACGAAAGTGTCAGATTTGGCGGTGGGGGATTGTTGGTGTATGGTAGCATCTACATTGACGGACGCACAGACCTCTATATCATTCGAGATGGACTTTTGACTGGTTACCGATACAGGGATGAGACCCTCAGACCTATTGTAGTCCCTTACGCTGCAGCAATCGCAGATGACTTCATTTTAATAGATGATAACTGCAGGCCATATCGAGCTAACCTGGTGGAGGATTTCATTTTCGAGGAAAGAATCGTACGAATGGAATGGCCAGCCTGTTCTCCTGACATGAATCCAATAAAGCACATTTGGGATTCTCTAGGATGACGAGTTGCTGGCCACCAGCCACCCCCACATACTCTCCAAGAACTAGAAAGAGCTCTTCTGGAAGAGTGGGACAGAATACCCTAACTCGTAATTAAAAGCCTTATTGACTCCTTTCCTCAAAGGTATTCAACGTTGCTGGTCGTCAGTGGAAACCATATCCCCTACTGAAAATGATTTCCTTTGAAGAAAACCTTTTCTTATTCTTTTTTTTTTTTTTTTTTTTTTTTTTTTTTCATATGCAGAAATTGTGTTTTTTTCCTTTTGTACACAAATACGCAATAAAATGCATTTTTTTTTCTGCCAAACATGTGTAATTTATTCTCATATAACCTACTACGTCTGACGATCATGTATCAATCAGCTAAAATGTTTCCCAGCCACAAGATCCACCAAAAACCGCATTATCCTTTAATTGTTTTGAGCAGTGTATATTATTAGATAAACTATATATTTATGAACATAAATAAAAAGTTTTATATAAGTGTATGTAGTTCAGCAAATAATATTTTGCTTAAATGGTAAAAAAATGCTTGTTTAAACTTACTTTTTAGCACCTACGAGAATCATAAAAATTTTTGAATTTGCCCTTTCAGTAAATTATATTATTTCATTTCATTTATTTAATTTTTTTCTGATCTATATAACTTAATTGTGTATGAAATTTACTTTAAATATTTTTCTTTGAGGATATTTCTCGCCATGGGAGGAAAAATACAAGATCTATTCGTCATTAAAAAAATGAATTTAAAATACTTGTGCAATCAAACAATATGGATAAAAACGTATGAAAACTGTTTCTGTAAAATTAATAAACACATTACTACAATAAATAATTCTGACAAAGTTTTACGATTATTGACAAATTAAATAAATTTACAATTTTTAAATCTGTTTGCATACAAACTAAAAAATTTTTGTCATGAGATTTTATATGCTTATTCTTTTTTTTTTTTTTTTTTTTTTTTTTTTAAATTTGTATCGTTTGATCTACAATGTAATTTTACATAAGAAACAAACTTAAAGATGCGAATGTCTTTTGATATCATAAGAGTTTAACTAAATTAAACTAATAAACAGTTTTTACATTTTTGCTTTCCATATTTCAAACAGCCTTAATGCTGTTATTAATTTAAGTTTTTTGTTATTCTTTTTTTAGGAATATGTTTTATAGAAATACATAATTATTTTTGTATTATAGTCCTTCTAAATGTAATTGTAAAATAATTATGATTGTAATTCTTACACGTTTGAAATTTAATTGATTTAATGTTAAGATGTTTAAAATAATGTTTCTAATAAATAGATTATAAAATATTTAATAATGTATTGTAATAATGATTGTTTCTAATAGAAGATTGTAAATAGCAATTATTATTAAACTAATATTTTTTCAAAATCCTTAGAAGTGTATAAATTAAAGCTACGAACTGACATTTTCGAATGTTTCTTGTATAAATAGGATTAAATGTCAGTTAATTTATTTTTCATTTATATAAAACTAAATATTAAAAATGTTATCAAGGGAATTGATTAAATTTAAAAATTATAGTGAAATTAGGTTGGGATAAAACTATAAGCTAGATCATTTTATGAACGATTATTTTAGTGTCATAATTATTATAATTATATTAAACACAGACATAACTTGAAAAATAAATTATGGAAACTAAGATTTTTGCTACAATACATAAGATATTTATTTTATTGTAATTTTTTATTAATAAGAAGTAAATATAATTATATAAATTTACTAAAATTAATTTAAAATTACTATACATTGAGACATTTGTTATCATGCTTTTTAATAATTATATTGATTACTTAACCATCTATTGATAAACATGATGGAAGGTAGAACTATAATAATAATTATTATTATTATATCTTCAATTACACTATTATTTATAATAATATACTATTTATATTAATTAATATTTTAATACACCTATCATAATTCTTTCAACAGATAATAATGTCAAAAATGAATTTTTAGAATATGTTTAAAATTTAATAGAATACTATGTAAATTTCTTCAATTTATATAAAATTATTTTATTGCCAAAATTTGACATTAAATTTAAAATATTTCACAATTGCTTTAATTTTGAATATTTTATAAAAAAGAGTAAGTCTGTATACAAGAAAAAGTACTAATTTACAAGTTTAGAGGAAATTTAGAATGTTTGAAAAATATAGACATCCTTAGTTTTGAATTGTTGTCAATAAAAAAATAAAAAATAAAAAAAAAAATAATAAAAAACAGTTTTATGTCTTTAAATACTGTTTA
>JAPDSC010088946.1:96266-119045 GCA_026290005.1 Latrodectus geometricus | reverse complement strand
AAGGAAATTTATATTTATTCGATATTGTATGTTTGTTACCAAATGAATAAAATGTTATTTAAAAGTTTTCAAACAAAATAATAAAAATATGTATGTCTAAAACAATATTTAGATGTTTGAATCTGATTCATTAAAATTAAACAAAAATAATATTGCATTATAAATTGTAAAATGCAAATTTACAAAAAAAAAAAAAAAAAATTATAATCATAAACATTTTCGGAAATTTATTTTGCTAGTTTATTTTTATTCTATTATTTGATAAAATCTTTAAATAAACGTCATAGAAATTAAATTCGTTATCACCTAAAGAATATTCCTATCGTATTCATGAAAAATGTAAAATGAAATTTTACACATTAACAAAAATTCCTTGTATAAGTTTAAGCCAACCAATTTTTCAAAATCCTTTCTCAAAATAAATTTTTGATTCTTATCTATAAGAATACACAACATGTAAACACTTCTTCTCACCCCTATAATATTCAATATGATGTGATTCATGTTGAACAATATCTATATACTGCTGGCAACCCAAAATGCAATAGCGAGAAAGATAAGAAATATCACAGCAAAGTTTACTCTTGGCGGATAATACTTATATAGAAATCAAATGATAGAACTACATCCTCTTGGGAAGTGTGGATGATGACAAAGTCAGTAGCAAGTATGGCCACATTGTTGGTTAAAACCACTGCCACATGCATAGATATAGAAACAAAGAAGTTTTGGATGCATATTTGAAGTATGGCAGTCTTGCTGCAACCGTATTCTTTCTTGTATTTAGCCCTGAATTTGACTCTACAACTTTCTGTTTAAAAACAAACTTATATGATGGTTGAATTCTGTCATTAATTTCATTGTAAAGGATATTTTTCTATTTTATAAATTAGTATTTGATTATAAATTTTTAGTTAATTTTATCTCTTTTTATATTTGTTCAGAAATATAGATATTCTTAACCCTTACTGTGGAGACATACATATTCCATCTTTAAGAAAAATATTAATTTAATATTATTGTATACTTACTAACCTACAGCTAATATTATTAAAATTATATAAGATAATTTTACATAATTCATTTTGTGTTGATACACTGAGAATACAAGGAAGAAACTATTATAAATTAAGCTAAGAAGTTATTATTTAAATATATGATTTATGTAAAAATATATTCTTAGAAACAATCTCAAAACTCATTTACATTTATATTTTCTTTCTTTAAAAAAAAGAATATTAGCAAAATATCATTTAATAGTAGTTAGTAATTATGATTATTGTAAATTTTGTCTGTATGATAGCAACCAATGATAGTAAATTTGAAAAAGTAAATAAAAAAAGAGTATTAACCTCTATACATTAAGAACCCCATATTTCAGTGGTACTTTTTCGGTATTTAAAAAGTTAATGAAAGTTTAATAGTCTGCCAATTTTTTCATTAACACAAAATCCAAAATCCTTATTGCTCTTTTACTTTGATAGAAAATTATTTCCTCCTTGGTGAGAAATCAATTTTTTAATTTTCCATCCTTTGTATATTTTATTTTTATTTAATATGTAAATAATAAATTAGTTTTATAAGTATAGTAAATAAAAATTTAACCTTCAAATTTTCTCTGTTCTAAAAATAAGTCACACGGCGTTTATTAATTTTATACAAAGTATGTTTTTAGTTGTTTGTAAAAGAAGTTTTAATATGCTTATTTTTTGTTTTGGTACTCACTTTTAATGCTCCAAACGTGCATATTAATTACGTAAGAAAATATCTTCTTTTTCTTGCTTAGACAATATTAAGAGGATAATATGAACTTTGCTCTCCTTGAAATTATTATATTTTTTTACAACTTTAAAGCATACAATTTAATATTTTATATACGTTTATAAAATAAATTTGCAAAAAATGTTTACTTAAGCAAATTACTGCTTTCTATTTTAACTTTTTATTATTTTGCCATTAGTAGATCGTTTCTAATATATTTTACTTTTTGAGAAAATGTTTAATTTGTCTTAAATGAATTATAATATTTAAAATTTTCCCTTTTTAATTGTGGTCAAATGTCTTTCTTTTCAAATTACATTATTATTTTAAATCTGTAAACGAAGGGAATTATTAAAATTTCGATAAAATATATAGATTCCTCCACTAATCAGAAGTCCAATTGGTACGTATTTCATTTGTTTTTTGTGGATCCAATCAGAGTTTGGCGTGATTATATGATCTCGAAATATTAAATATTTATAGAACCTTAGTCCATCATAATTATATTGAGGAGAATAGGGTATGAAAAAAATATAGATATTTTCACTTGATCATAATTCAAAATAGCGAGGTATTTGAGGATATAGGTACTTAATTTCCAAACATATGGATAAAAAGATAATTTCCAAACATATGGATAAAAAGATAATTTCCAAACATATGGACACCTTTTTTTTATTTACATATTTAAAGGTTGGAAATGATCCTTTATCGCATCACACCAATCAAACAAACTTGTTATGAAGCTAAAATTAAACTATCGTCAGTATAATTGGATATATTATAGTTATATTGAGAAGTACTATTGAAATAAAAACTTTTTTCTCTAAAGAGTTACAGCATGACTTTTGATTATAGCCTATGGTATAAATCAAATTGAGCATAACAATAGGGATATGGAATTCCTAAATAACAATCGAATTTTAATTATATATAGTAATGCGCAGGTTGTCATAATCTGATGTACAGATCATTCCATCTTATTTCCTTACCATTTATTACCCCATCCTATGTAAGAATTATATCAGTAACGATTTATTTCATGGTAATTCTGATTAACTCTATTAAGTATTTCCATATCAGATGAAAGAAACAAAGATTTTGTCCCCCCCCCCCACTTTTTTGTCAGGTCAAAGGTTTAGTTTGTCCTGTTACAAAATTCCACGATCAATCTTCATTTCTGGATGAAATAACTGCAGTAAGCTATTGGTTTTTATATGAAATATCTCTTGTACTCAAATCCCTTTAACTGAACGGTTAAATTAATCAGCAAACTTCAGTGACATCAGTCCCGTTTCTTGAACTATCATAACAGATAAATTCAAGATTTCTTTCAATCACCTAGAGTTAGCGATATAAATTCTATGTTAGAAAATACTCATAAGACATATATTTGAGACTTTTATCTCAAGATTTTCAATGATAACAGTTACTTATCAGTAATTTATTCTGAATACATTCTAGTCTTCAACTATATAAATCCTATTTTAGAAAACCATCTTACGAGATAATTTTTAATATTTTTGTCACCTTATTATAGCAATATTTAAGTTTAAGGACAAACCGTTGAAGTGGTATGTGTAAAATTTTGATTTCTTAAGGAATCTTTAATCAGACATAAAATCCTTAACAAAATATTGGTGAAACTTGGCTTTACATTTTGATAATTTACAATTAATTTCACCAAATAATGTTTTGAATTTTTGAAAAGTATTTGGTAGTATTTTAGGCAATTATCCTTTTAAATAAAACTGCTCTCAAGTATATCCATAGATTTAAGTGAAAGAAAGGAGTATTAATAATTAAAAATCTTAATCGTAAATTTTATTTTCATAATAAATATTTCATAATTATCCTTTTTATGTTGTTATTTTCATGGTTGATTTTGGAATCAAATTTATTTATTTGATTTACTCTATCACAATCCAAACTAACATTATTTTTTATAATGTTATATTCATCATGAGCGAGAATAAAGGAGTAACGTATAGACATAGTGTAATTTACAGATCATTAAATGACTTATTTACTTACTTTCTTGTTTCAGCTTTGTTTTTAATTTATATCCATTTATCATTATTATTATTTATATCCAATTATTATTTAGCAACTAATTTCAAAATCTATTTAATTATAGTAACTTAAATTATTTATTTAAACTGTTGAATTTTCAAATCAAACATTTCTTTTGCTAAGATTTAAAATATATTTTGTTATTCTTCATTTGTGTTGTCATGTGCCATAAACCTTAACTTTTGTTTATCCAGCAATTTTTTATCATTTTCAAAGTGTAGATAAGAAATATTATCAGGCGACACTACTATCAATTATTTTTTGAAGAGCCCATTCAACCTTTTTCCCAATTGATATTTTTTGACTTACCTAACAGAAAATATTTTCTACCTAATAAAAAAATAATTTCAATTTAAAAATTTTTAAAAACTAAAGTTTCATATATTGTTTGGATTAACGACATAAACTTTATTTAAATTAAATGTTTTTCAACATTTTTACCATGTTTTTTTGTTTTAATTTGAGAATTAGTTTGAGTTTTAAATTCTTTACATATATTGCAACTGATCAAGAATCAGAGTTAAATACTATATTATAATTGTAACTTACGTCACAAGTTAAGTTGTTATCATCAATCATAAATTATATTGTAAGTAAAAAACTAAACAGTTTTTGGTCAACTTTTTGGATTTCGTGTATTTGATGACCTCCGATTCTCTGAAAGCAAGATAGAGCTTTCAGAGAATCCGAGCAAGATGATTTTAAATTTCAGCGTCTGTATCATAAGCTATCAACTTCTATGCTTCTAAAAAGTAGTTTTATTACTCACCAACCAAAAAATCTAAGAGTATTTTTATCTTTTTGTGACACGCATACTTTTTGGTGCATTAGGGTTAAATAATAATTGTTGAAGAATTAGATCTAAAAACAAATTGAAAATTCTTATCAATCATTAAAATATAATAAGATTCATCAAACAGCAGAAACTTTCATGCTTTGCGCACACAGCCAGATTATTAAAAACCATCAACGAGTGAAATTATGGATAGCAAAGAATTAACTGTGACAGTTGTTCTAACTTTTATCGTTTTGTAGTTATAATATATAGATCAAATTATATAGCATTAAAATCAAAATATAAATAGTAATTATTAAAATTGGTTATAACTAGTCAAAATGTGAAGAGCTAGTTTCGTATAAAACAGTTGATTTTTGAATAAAACGGTTTTCTTTAATACAAACATCATAAATCAACTGGAAAAAATTGAGGATATTAATGAAATGATATGACGCAGGTTTCATGGAAACATTGGTGGATTTCATACAAATAAGGCAATTTAGATGATGTTTTATTATTTTGTTCTAATATTACCTAATCAAAAATTGTAAAACAACGCGAATTTAGTGAACATAAAAACTGCAGAACTGAAACGTAAATAAAATTAACGAAATCTATCAATATAGAAAAAATAGTACATGGAGAGTAAGAATACTTTATACTATACTTAGGTAGTCCGAGTTGTATATTATTTGTTACTTACGGTAATTTAAACTTACATTTAAAAGATTTATAAGATATACATCAGTAGAACAAGCGAACTTAGCCCATGAAGAAAAAAACTAAATTCCTAAATAAACTCAGTTTTCGAGATCGTAAATAAGATTTTTCTAATCCAGAACTCTTTCCATTCTCCAAGGAGAGAGCTGTTCTGTTCTGACTCACATCTAACCGTTTTGGACTCAAACATTTGATAGGCTATTTGAACTCGTAAATCATGCGTCTTTATTGCCATCTAAGTGAGCGCTTGTTCGAGAGAATCTTTTCAACAAGGGGGTAGGGCCTTTTACACACAGAGAGAGTAAAAAAAAAGTATTCTAGATTAAATCTTTGCAAATGTCGGCGATTTAGTGCATCAAAGTTGAAGTTTTTTTTATATATGTATCCATTCTTAAATTTGATCGTTTTCTTTTTGCTTTGTGCGCGTGCTTCCTGTCTTTTCGAAAAAGCAAACGATTTTTACAAACTTAGAAATTTCTGCCATTTTATTTTTCAATTGGAACAGGAAACTGTAATATTCTGACGTGGGAGGAGTGTTTTGAAGAGAGGAAATTGGATTAAATCCTTTTCATCCATATTCCGCAATGGCAATGAAATTTCTATTCCTTAAAATCTACATGCTACATATAATTCGTGTTTTAACCAGCAAATTGTTCGAAAACAAGGCTAATGCAATGATATGACCCTTCAGTTTTACAAACATTTTAATTTATCAGAATATTAAATATCCTAATTCATATAGAAATTGGTACATGAGGTACTAGCAGATAGTTTTCAAGTTTATTATTTAATAGGAGTTATGTTCATAGAATCTGCTGTTCCTTTCTACTTTAAACATTAAAAGATTTTAAATTATTATTTTTGGAAGATTAATTAATCTATTAACCTTTAAAAGATATTATTTGCTCAAGAAAATAAACGTGTTGTATAACTATGATTGTTTTTACAATGTCATAAATAGTTTTGTATATTTTCGTGAATAAAAAATGCGATGGCTTATCAGTTAATCGCCAGAATTTTAAGCAGTGATTAATTATTGACTGTCTAAAAATATAATTTTCTGAACCAATTGTACTTGGTATAAATGATTTTTCATGTTTTATACACTGTCAGGTATAGTCTTGTGTATTTTCGAGGATAAAAAAATGCTTTTATTTATATTTATTTTAATATATGATTCCATTAAATTTCGAAAATGATAGACTTTTCCATAAGCTGTGCAACATAATTAATAATTTTTCGAGCTTTTAATAAAAAGATTCAGATTCAAATACAATTATTTTCAAAGTTTTATAAAAAATATATTCTTAAAAATTTTAAGAAAAAATTTAAAGTTTTTTCATTCTTAAAATCTTGTTCAAGGAAACAAATTACCCATCACACATGTGATTTACAATCTTAAAGTTTAGCATATTTGATTCACATAAGAAACAAAAATGTAAAACATTTTTCTCTCTAAAAACATTAATTTAATTCGTAATAAAGCTTCTTTTTTAAAGACATTCTTTTTAAAACCATACTTGACAATAAAATGTAAGAATTACATCATATTTAAGTGTCGCCTTTTGAAAGAAGTTAAAAAAGTTTTTAAGAATTTTTTAGCGGTTAAGATATATGATGTAGAGATCTAAGGAATATATTTAAAGTGAGAAATTCATAATTAAACCAAGCGTAATTTAACTCCAAATTTAAGTACCTAAAGTTTACCTCACTCACACACGCACACACTTTAAAAATTTTACTTTGTGAAATAATGAATGTTTTTTGACAACAGTAAATTTATCTTGAGTAAAAACTATGTTAAATGATATTCATAGTCGTATAGTTATTTAAAATTCTTTGTTATTAGCCTCTCAAATTGTTGTAAATAATGAAATTATTAAACTATTGTTGATATTTTGAACTTGCATTGTTTGTTAAAAATTTTGATTTTCTAGATTATCTACTATTCATAATTAGCTAGTTATGAATTAATCCGGGGAAGAATTTAGGGAAGCTGTTTTATATTCATAGGGAGTTATTAAATGAGATTCGTTGTAAATATATATATATATATATATATATATATATATATATATATATATAATAAGATGGGTTAAAAATTGATAATCTAGATTTCAGAAGTTAACCCCTTAAACAGGTATTCAGAGTTAATTCGGGCAAAAATTCTATGTTATTAGTGTTATTAACTTCTCAATTTGTTGTAAATAATAAAATTAATAAATTATAATAATAATAATTAATAAAATAAATAAAAATTCATTCTCATTTCTCTAATCGAAGAATAATTAAAGATTGTTTATGTGTGTACAAAGTGGATCGTAAGTACATACAAAAAGGCCCATTGGAATAACTTAGCACAATATCAACATTTTATATAGCAGATCTCTTGACATTTCTGTAATCGTTTCTCCGGCCGCTAAGGAAAAAAAAAAAAATTTGGTGATTTTTTTAACTGTTTTCGACAAAACGCTTTTCTCGCCTTATTTACTGTCTTCCATACACTCAATGATGCAAGAATCTTCACATTACAGGGGAAAAAAGCCACGGAAGTACACAACACGGACTTTCATCAAGAATAAAAAAAAAGAGTTATCGACAATGGGGGGAGCATACTGCTGAAAAACAACAACAAAGGGAAGGGTCGTTGGCGAAGGAGAAATCTCGGGGGTAAAATACCATCACAAAAAGATTTCGCCCATTCCCACCAAGGATGGCGATGCGTTTCTGGGTAAGCTAACGCAGTGAAGTAGGCGGATAATCGTCGTGTTAGGCCCAGTGACAAACGCAGAAGTGGAATAAAGGAAAGCAAGAAAAAAGAAACCAATAAAATAAGGGGCGCTTGATGCTGAGTCTGTTTGGCGCCCTATTTGGGTAGGAAATCATTTGTTTCTTCATCCTTTTCCTCTTTTTTCCAATTCATTTTCTTCGGGAGTGGGAGAAGGGATTGTGGGTGATGTTCTACTTGTTTCAATTGCGATCGTTGTCGAGATATAAGACAAAAGGAAATGGGGAAGAAATGGGAAATATATTAAAGTGTTCCTACCTTACCCCTCAAGGCAATTTCGAGATATCACTGACTTGATTACTTCGTATGAATATTCTTTTTCTCAAAGAAATTCTTGTAATCGCGAGTTTATTTTCCGTTATTTTCGCATTTTAGGGTGAATAAAAAATGTATAAAATGAAAGAATCCACCACCGTTTTTCTCTTTTTGAGATTTTCTTTCGTTATGGAACAAAATTTTATATTATGTTATTTACTTGTGTAACTCACATTCCCCTCCCCCCCCAGAATCCTACAAAATGTCTTTAAGAAATAGGTAAACTTGGCAATGATGTTTTATTTTATGATGTTGCAATGTTTATAAAAGTTTATTCTTTAGGTTCGATTCCTTCAAAGGTTTTTGCCTAAATAAAGCAGTTTTATTTTCATTTATTATTAGATACATTTTCTGGTATAGTGCGGTAGCTTAGACTAAAGAATTCTTCGAAACAGAGTCCACCTCTCCAATTTTTTTTATTATAAACTTACTTTTGAGAACTTCCTAACTCAGGGCATTCCTAAAAAGGAGGCTGACTTCTCGCAAGTTTGAATATGAATTCCTTAACCCAAGACACTCACAAAATAGAGACTCAATTCTTTCTAATTTTTGTTCCAATTAAGCTCACTATTAAGAACTTTTTGCTCTAAAACATTCATAGAGACCACAATTTGCTATTTTTTAATATGAACTTACTTGTGAAGATTGCCGGACACATAATATTCCTAGAGTAAAATTTCTTGATATTTTTTTTTAATATGAAATCATTTGTGAGGACCAGAGATACAAAATGTTAAGAATTGGTAATTTTTTTAAACAAATACAAACTCACTTGTGTATTTTCTGACAAAGAATATTTATAGAGAAATGACTCACTTTTAAAATGGGAATTATAGTAATTGGAATTCACTAGTGAGGAATGTCTAACTAAGTATATTCATTGTATAGAGGTTCATTGATATTTTATCAGGACAAAGTAAAATCACTCAAAAAGGTGTGTCAGTTTAAATTTAAAATACTTAAATGACATTACGATTTGACAAACTTTTTTATTTTTATATGTTTTGGAATCTTATATGGAAAATGAATTATTTTGTTTTTATTTTTCTAACACGAAAAATACAGGTAAATTCACGGATTCATAAGCAACTAGCTCATGAATTTGAATTACAACTCAATAGCTTAATGTATACTAGAGTTAGTAAAATAATGGACGAAATTTTAATCTCTCTCACCGTCAGGTAAAACAAAATTATATTCTTTTATTTATTTCAAATATACGCATTTAATTTCTTTTAATTTTATTTCTGAAATTATAAATATTATTTCAATATTTTTTTTAAATAATAAATCACGTTATTTTACTTCCTAAAATTACACAATAAAAAAATGCCCAAATAAAAAAATGCACACTTGAACTGCTTTGACCCACATTCTTACAACTACAACTTTAGCCATTTTGTTCCTCAATTATTTTTAAAATTTATAAATTGATTTTTTTCTCTAGTTTATAAATAAGATATGTAAAAAATTAAATGCACTAGTCAAAAATGTATACATCTAAATTATTTTAGTCCACACCTCTGCAATTATAATTTCTATAACTTTATTTCTAAGATATTTTTTAAAATTAAAAATTTTTACTATCTACTTTTTCAATTATAAATAAAAAAACATGAAATCAAATTCAAAATTTAAAAATGTAAAACTTATAAATAAAAAATGTACACTTAAATTATAGTAACTCCCATTTCTGCAGTTATATATAATTTAGTTATTTTATTCTAGTTAAATTAATAGTATTTTAAATTTATAATTTAATTCCAAGTAATCTTTTCTCAGTACATTTAGTCTATATTTATATACATATAATATCTTATGTAACTACTAATATTTTATTCTGCATTACGTATGAAGTAAATATAACATCTGTTATTTGCAAGTAAGGAAAAACTACCTATCTGACCTTTTGCAAGTTAAAATAACTTTTTACGAGCACTTTTTGGTTTGTTTTAGCATATTGTAATTCATTTTTACTTCATATGCAATTCACCGTGTCATATATGAGCAAATGGAAGGACGCTGTAGTAAATTTCTGTTAATGATAACTGACAGTGTGACTGAAATTCGACCTCAAATATTTATACTTTACTTGTTTGTAACCGTGTCCTTTGGGGGAATAATTATCCTTGATGGTTGTTTTAGCTTTGTGAGGTAAGCAGGCGTCAATATTCCTGCCTTCATTTGCCACACATTAAAAAGTAACGTGAAAACCTTAAAGGAGTGTCATATTCAATATAAAAGGCAAATAATTTTGTACCATGAAAAAAAATTCGGAAAATTTGTGTGTTAGTTTTTTGAAAAATCAATTTATGTAATCCAATTTAATTTAGGACGAATATTGCTCAGATATTTGTACTTTTCATATGAAAATAGTAACTTAAATGTTTCAATACTAATTCAATATTTTTAGTTGAATCTATGCATCCGTGTGAACATTAAAATTCACAATCAGTTTACAGTTTTATATAAAAAAAAATTTTTAATATTATACATGTATTTTTCGATACATATATAATAATAGAATTTTTTTACGAATAACGAATAATAAGCACTTAATTTAAAATAAGAGACTAGATAATTTGTATATTATATCGTACATTCAAAAATATCCCCCGTACGGTAGTAGCTTGATGGGAAAGACGTTGTTCTTGTCTCCGGAAGATAGGGAGTTCGATACTATCTCCAACTAAAAATATGGTAAAGTGGTGGTCTCTGAATATTATATTAAAATTTCATGGTGGTTTCATTGTATTTTATTTTATTTTATTATTTTTTTTGGCCATGTTGGCACCTAAATGGTTACTGTTCTTGCCTTCGGTTTAACAGTTTATGGGTTTGATACTTACACATCGGACTTAAATGTTTGTACTACTACAAACACTGGAATTCACATTATAGGTTTCGTTCTAATTATGTCTTATGTGGAAAAAATGACTTTTTAACGGCAAACCAACCAGTTAACTAATCGTTAACTTCTCGGATTGTAATGTGTGAATGTTTAGAGAGTGCCAATTCATATGTCGACTTTGTCAGTTTACCGTGGCTTAAAATCAGAGATGTGTTTAGATGTTTCAGTTTAGGAACTGGAATCGTATCAATGAAAAAATATTTTTGGTTTTTATATTATAGTTAAAAATTGTTTTATTCATTTTACATATACCTTATAAAAAGTTTAAAATCTTAATATTCAATAATTGAATTCGCTGTGATACATTAGGTTCAAAATGTTTCCTTTATATGATGAGGCATACACAAACACTTTATTATCAAAAGACTGAAGCTTTTGATTTATGTCTGTCTTTCATATGACGTACGATTGCATTGTTCAAAATATTTCACCCAAATTCTACTTAATGTTGGTACAATGACATGAATTTGACTGCTCCATGTCATTTGTTTTACTTTTATAGAAACATGATTTGAGCTTCTTGATAATTCCTAAAGAATGACATCTTATGTAGTACTATTTGTACTCAATGGGATTTTGGTCCGTAGAATAAGGTAGTTATAATTGTTTTACATTATACCTGTTGAAGACACTATATCGTATGCAAATCTACAGGTATATCATATCTCTGCTTCAAAAAATGTAAAAACGTTTATGTGTATCCCACATAGTGTTCTGTATTTTATTCACTGCAATATAAAGAAAAAGATTAGTACATGAGCATCTTAAGCCATGATTCCTTGAACCTTCACCAATAATCTTCCAAATAAGGCTTAATTTTTGCCTATTAAGATGCCACCTTTGTTTCATGACTAACAATATTTTAAGACTTCTAGTAAATTTACTCTGAAAAACTTAAATTTAATTACAATAACCTTATTTAAATTCAAGATACAGCTGAAGCCAAAGTCCAACAGCATTTTTCAACAAGCTTACATACTTCTTGATGGCTTGGTTTGATTTATTTGTCTCTTAATGATATATTTTTTTGCATGTGTGGGTTAATTAGATCAGGACATACAGCTTACAGCTGATTCTATGCTATTGAAACACCAAAATCCAAAATGTGATTCTGACCCACTAACTGCTGAACCGACAACAAAAGTGCTAATCAACGACAGCAGCTTGCCAAATCGATGGCATACTTTTTGAATTAGGTTATTATTTTACATCAATCATTTACAAAATGAAGCAAACTTAATATATATTTTAACAAATTGGTAATTGGAAATCTATCACCACATGAAACCTTATTTCAAACATTTAAAGAAAATTTTAAAGTGTTACCTTTCCCTCCCACACAGTAACTTAATCAATTTGCTCTCATCGCTTAACAAAGGTCAAACCAACCCCAAGGAAACTATCCTGCGCATCCATTAACGTCACTACAAAGTCATCCTATTCATCATTCCGGCACGAAAGTGATCGAGATCCCAAGATATTCCCGACCTCCCTCCCATGTCAACCCCCTTTCTCAGAGACACTTCATCGTCTGTAATGGGCGGCAAATTTCTACAAATCCTTCTGTGTGCGCGCCTTTGTCACGCAAATCGATTTGCTTCAATTACAGGCAAACATCCAGGTAGTATCATCCTATCCTTCCCCTCCTGTTGCCCGACAGTTACAGTTAATATTGCCCGCTCAACACGAGGGAATTCAAACGCAATTAATCTCTCTTCCCTTGTCAAGTTCGTTTTCGCCCTGCTTCACTCTCTCGAAATGTTACGGAAGCGACGATCAGAGTTGTGAGTTTTGGCGCGAAATTCTCCGCGCATCGAATATAGAATAGTTGTTACACGCAAACATAAAACTGCGGACTGTAAAGTTGATTGGGCGCATTCGAAATTTTATTCTATTTCCTTATATTTTCTAGCGTTCATTGATTCGCTCCTCAAAAATTCTTGAGTCTTGTGAGGAACAGCTGCATTTTCATCCGTGGTAATATGACTAATAGCAGCGACATCTGGCGAATATCGAATTTGGATGACGTATTATGATTAGAACGTTATAAAAGATGGCAATCAATTATGAGATTCTGAGTAACTTCATAGAATTTTCTTATTGGATATTAGAATGATACACATTTTATTAAAAAATTTATTGAAATTAATAAATTCTTTCATTTGGTCTCTAGATTTTTAAAGTTATTTATTTTAAAATAGTTAAATGAACGTGATATATTAGCATTTTACACACACACACATATAAATATATATTTTTTATTTAAATATTTTATAACTTCAGCATCTTTTTCTACATTACTGAAGTACCCCTTTCCTTTTAATTCACTTTTCCATTTTTTGTTTCCTTTTTCTAAATTATACTTTAAATAAATTACATTTTTTAAATTATACTTGGTTTATCAAATCATATATAAACATTTACACAACAATAATATGTTTTAAAAAATCTTATCACAAGCTTAATTAAAAATTCATTTAGCAATTCATCAATCGTAAATTCAGATAAATATTATTTTCTTAAAAATTCCATTATTATTTACTTATTTAATTTAATTTTATAATTAATTATTTTATTAAACATACTGATTTCAGTTATTTTACTAAAATATTGAACACGTGATAAATCTGATTTAACACAATTGTACACATGAATTCATAAATTATGTTTGATTTTTGTTTTGTTTAACACTTTTATAAACGCCAACATAACTTTGAGTTATGAAATAAATCATATTCTAAGCAAACAGAAGATGTTTATGGTCGGTAAGGGAATTGAACCTATAAACTGTTGAGATAGTGACAGAACACTGACCATTCATTTACCTGATTATCAGTTAAATTTAGAAAATTTACAATACAAAATTCTTTTCTATTATTGTAATTATACAAAACTACTTATGTATAATATAAAATAATTTGTTCTTATATAAATTAGATGATAAACAGGGTATTGATAACGGAACGTGAGATTATAATATGTTTAAAACTTCATTTTTGAATATAAAATATCTTAATATTTTAGAATCCAATCCAATTAAGATTCATTTCCAAAAGGAGACAGTAGTAGATCAAATCACAACAAAAAATGAATGATACTGTTTAAATAATTTTAATTACAATAACAGCAAATTAAAATTTTCAACAAAGCCACTAATGTGAAATAAAATAAAATTATTTTTTCTTAAAATCTGAACACATTAAACTTTTATAGATTTCGTAGATGGCTGAAACTTATTATTTTCAAGTTGAGTATATTATTGATCTTTGCATTCATTCTTATTCCTATAAAAACTTTAATCAAGAATTTTCTTCTGTTAAACAATACAAAATTTGAAAAGTAGTTTTACTTCTTATGATGCTTCCGAGATATTAAAACATATTGTTTTGCATCTATTTGTCATGTATTAAAATATTTAAAGTAAGTTACCCATTACATATTTCAATCTGTGTATTCGTGCAAATATCTTGCGTTTGAAATGTTTCCTTTTAAAAAAAAATTCAAGAAGTATTAAAATCAATATAAGTATTTCCTTTATTTATGACAATAATTTATTATTATTTATGACGACTTATTTATGACAATAAATTTCTATACTGTAAAGAATAATTGGAAACTACACATTATTTGGGTATAACTTTGTTTCAGGCTTTTTAAAATCGAAGTATAATTAATAAAACTGATTAAAATATTCAATGTCTTGGCCAAAAATAACTAGAGTTTACGCAGAATAAAACTATGGGCATGGTTTGATCATAGAAATATTGAGTTTATTACAGATTTAAATTTTAATTTGAGAAGAGAGAATATATTTACTTTTAAGGATATTTATCTGTTATTCTGTTCACCAATTTCATCAAAAAACTATCACCAAATGCTGCAAATTTAATCATTTTTCTTCAAAATATGAAGAATAAACAGAGCAGTTAGCTTACATAAACTTATATCTTTATTGGAACAAATCTATAAAATCTTGCCTAAATGGCAATATTAAACGATTTTTGGCGTTACGAATGTCGGGATTCTACATAAATATTCCTTCGAAAAATGCTAAGTCACAATTAAGACTGATAGTATGAAGTGTAAGTTTACAAATATTTTTAAAAAATGAATATATATATATATATATAGTTTAAGTTTTTCATTAAAATAATCAATACTCTGAATTACTTTGACTGCGAAAAACTGTATAAGAGCAATCATTTAAAAAATCTTGACATTTCTTTAAAGTTCATTGTATGACGAACACCTTCATTAAATTAATTATGTCTGTTTCACAATGAAGTATTTACAAGAAATTCATAGAAATATTTGCCTAAGGCATTATAAGCTTCTCACAAAAGCGAATCTTTATATTTACTTTTATCAGATTAATTTTCAACAAAATTCTTCTTCTAAAAGATGAGGGGTTTAATTAGCAAAAGAAGAAAACTCTTCCACCCTTAGAAAAAAGTTCTACCAAACTTTTTTCTACAAATTAATAGTTAATTGAGCTGGATATGCAAAAACCAATTTATAAGCACGTTATCTCCAAACACAACAAACAATTTCATCGCCAAGTTTAAAAGAGTAGAACAAAAAAAAAATGTAAATTTCTTGATAACCAAAATAAAAACGCCAAGTGAGACATACTAGAGAATTAGAAAACCATGCAAAAATTTAAGTGGAGACAACATGAAACTAAAACTCATTGGCACTTAAACTACCTCATTTACAATAAACTCAAGACGAAGAAGAAAACTGGGAGGACATGTCGCAAACAAAGGCGAAGACATCAAGGAGAAGTGAAAAAGAAAAAAAAAAAGTTCGTCAATCTATTCAAAAAGTTTTTGTTGTGTATGTGTGTCCTCCATATCTTCCATGATCATTTTAGAGGCTCCAAGATGTCTGGATGGCGGAATTTCCACACCACATTTGTCACTTTATCGCCAAGAAGGTTTTTTCTTTTATTCAAGATTTTATATTCAAATTCTATTGCTTTTCAAAGGAGAAGATAAGATCGTCATGGAAAAAAGATTGACACACTTACCGATTCAATTGAAGATCCAGAAATGGTGATTCCGATTTCGATTTTTAGCTGTAGATACATAGTCAGTAAAGTATCTTTTCTCTTATAGAGTATGGAATTTTTTTAAGGACACTTTTTTTTACGCCAATAATTCTGCGATCGCCAACCGAAGCTGGGTTTTTTTTTTTTTTTTTTTTTTTTTTTTTTTTTTTTTTTTTTTATAATATATACTTCTTTTCACTTACACAACTCTAGACATTAAATGGTTTTTGGAAGTGGAATGTTTATTTCACATAGACCTAAATATTTCATTGAAGCTCTTATATAATGTCAAATATTCTCCAAAGAATGATATTATATATCCAATGCAATGTTAAAATTATAAAAATATACATGAACTTTATACAAATGATATGTATGTGGAAATGGCAGAGTATATAAATCTTGATATTTTTGTACATTTGATAAAAAAAAACCATCCAAACAAATATATAAATGGATTAACTATAGTTATACTATTACTTGTCTAGACTTAAAAATTTCAACTTCAACTCCGTTAGTTTTAATAAACATTAGCATTTTTTCTTTCGATGTGAAAGTTTGTTTTAATTTATCAACCAAAACATATAATGCTAAAACAGTATGAATAATTAAATTTTCTAAGTTTGAAAAGTTCTTAAGAAAAATAAAATCATTCTGATTTACATTTGATTTATATTCTGAAAGAAATGCATCATTTTTTAAAATGTATCTCATTTAATTAGGGAAACTGAATTTAGATAAATGGTATTATTTGTTTTTATAGTTATTATTTTTTTTTCAGATTCTTTATATATCATCTGATATAAAATTGTTCTTTCATAAAATAAGAGTATTTAATGCATATTGTATTCCGCATTAAATACAAAAAATTTTATTAATAATTATATTATAATTTTATATAATCAATACTAAAACTATTTATTTATAAATTTAATATTTATACATCATAATGAGTTATTATAATATAATCTTTAAAAAATTATTATTTTTAGATATATGCTTGAGATTAATTTATTAATTTTATTACTTTTGTCAATTGATTTTTAAGTTATAAATTATCATTATTTTTTAACATCCAGTAATCAATTATTTTTTTTTCTTTTACCATAGATCGAACACGTGTATTTAATTATTATTTGTTATTTTTTGGAGGTAATAAGTTGATTAAAATGGCGAGAGTTTTATCACCACAAAAAAAGCATATTTAAACAGTCAATTTTTCTTTTAAAAACTGTTTGTATTCTCTGTCCATACGTTTGAAATTCATTATTAGCTAAATTTTGATATATATAAGATCGTTTTTAATATCTGTATAAAACATTTCTTAGTGAAGTTATTGTTATTTAAAAATTCTTAATTAAACAATACGGAATAAAAGCTACAATAAATTTCGTCATAAAAGATCGCAATAAAGATATCACCATAAATGAATTCGTAATTATGCCATACCAAAAATTTTCCAATTATCCAGAACCACTAAGCTATTACTGTGCGATAACAAATTAAAGTGTATAATGTTTAACATGGCTTAATAATGCAGTAGAAATATTTTGGGTCAGTGATGAAATATTAAATCTCGCCCTCTTAAGTCAATTGAACTTTTAATTTTCATATGCAGAATGTGTAATTCCCTAAAGAGTGAATGACAACAACAGAGAGTCTAGTGTAATAGTAATAAATCATTTAGTTTAATAATTTATTTATTTATGACATATATTAGTATAGTATTTCACAATTTATATATTATTAGTATATGCTATTGCAGTTGACTGTTTTCAATGTTTTGACAACTAGTGTTAGCTGTCCAAGTGTAGGCAGTAGAAGGTAGAATTTATGATTAGATTTGATTACATGACAGAATCTCCCAAGGAATTATTTCTTGTCCATTACATTTTAAATTTAATAAAACAGTATAACCTTATATAGGAGACAACATATTAATAAAAGGAGGTTATAAGGCATTTTCACAATCACCACGTATATTGCACTCGGGGCAATTTCCTCACGTTTCGCAAGGGAGGAAACCCGGAAAACTGGAATCATCCACTCAGACGGAAGTGCTTGTAGATGGCAGAAACGTATCAAACCCTCTCATGCTTTTCAGAAGGAGTTGGGATTGAACTCGAGGTCTTATGCTCTAAAGAGCGATGCATTACCATTAGGCCACATAGAGCTCAAAAAAACCTTTCTTGAATGAAAATCTAATTTCAATTTGAATATAGATTAGTTGAAACAACTCACTTAAAATTTATCAATGTTTGAATGCTTGTTACACGGCTAATTTCTTATTGTGAAGTGAAGGGTTTATTCTTATGAGTTGAAGCAAGAATACAATTTCATAAGAAATTGAATTGTTCATTTCACACCACTGAAAATGTTACACCAAGTTCATTTCACATAATAAATTGAATTGCTAACCATTGTGATTGTTACACCTAGAAATACATACATGATATACACTCGATAGGAGAAAAAAATGCTTTGATAAGCGAACAGTTAATGTTAACAATATGATGGTAGCAATATTTATAAAATGTTTAAATGAGGAAACTGTGGGTAGGTTGTTTCTCATAAATACATTTTTTTTGATATTGTTACTTGCTTACTTGTCGATGAAAAGTTGCTGTTGTACATCAAGAAAATGCTTGTCAACATGTTTGTTTCTTTGATAGCAATTGGCTCTTGGGATTGTGATTTATTGTATGGTAATATCATTTCGATTGTATGTCGAAATCCTTTAATTGTTGGTAGAATATGGAACAGATGAGTTCAGGATGGTTATGTTGAACTCCTTACTAGGTATCAACGGTCCCCTATCGCTAACAATATAGAGCTAACATTTAGCATATTACCAACAGGGACATAACATGGACAACATGGACATCGTTTCCAAAACAGAAAGTGTCTGCATAAACGAATCGTTGTAATTGACTGTCAATTACGGGATCATGGTACTGGTTCTGTGTCATAGACAGAAATGCTTTAAATAAAGTGATTAATGTCGAGCTTTGGCTGAATAAATGGCCTGGCATTGTGTTTACTGATAAAATCCTGGTTCAGTTTAGAGAATCATGGTGGTCACATCAATATCTGGTGTCTTTTAGATAACACGCACTATCAGCGTGCATTCAAGATTGTCATACAGGTCCATTACTTAAAGTGATAATAATGGAGTGCCATCTGATATACGTATTGATTATCTCTTTTCGTCACTGATTTCATTTTGAACAATGTTACACTTCTTTTGTATTAAAGTCTATGGTTCTACTCTTTGTTGAAGCCCTGCGAAAATCTGCTTTTCTGTAAGACAGTACATTGAACCGGGATCGTGTGTAGTTTCCTCAACTCAGTAAATCTACAGCTATTTCTCAAGGCCACATTACCTCTTGTACTTGATACCAAAAAAAAAAATTCCATTATTAATTGTCGAAAGGCTGGTTGTTATTATAAGTCGGTCACGAGGATCAATGAACTATGCCATCATAATAAAAGGCCCAGGTATATAAGTGTTGTTATTACAGATACAGGTTATTACAGGTATTTGTTAATTATGTTATTACAGGTTATTAGTGATGTTATTACAGGTATTTGTTAAGTGCACTGGTTTCTCAGGGTCTGTGATTACAAACTTTGCTAAAATTTAATCTCTTGTTTTATCTAGTACTTGTTTTACAATAAATACCTTTTCGTAGTTTGCATTTTTACTGATATAGATATTTTAATGGACAATTATATAGCAGTAAAAAATCTAATGCTTCCTGTGGGCAAGCTGTAACAAATAATCAAATTCCAACTATGACAGAATCAAAACTAAAACTTTCAATATTCGACCATCCAACAGGCAACTGAACGTTATATGTTTGAAATTTGTATTCAATTGTATTTTGGTTTTTAACCACATTTTGATTAATACCTTCTGTTTTCAAGCAAATTAATGACATTAACAACTGCATGCTACAGCTGTAGTGAAGAATTTTTCCCATGCGTACTGTAAACAGTTCCTAGCGCATGCATTATTATTTGCATATTACACTGTCCCGAATATTTCCAGGAACGACATAAAAAATATATTTAAAAATGTATGCTTCATTATATAAAAATTCTTATCGTTTCAACTCGATGTGTAATGGCAGTTCGCTTGGAAATATGTAATTATGAAAACGACGATCGAAATTTCTGCACTTATCTGATATTAGTAAATTTCTATTTTATATTTTTATATAGAATAAAATTTCTAATAAAATTTCTATTTTAAATTTATATTTCTAGAATAAACTAGATAATTCTGAAACTTAGTAACTCGATTTGCACTACTTTTGTAAAAATAATGAAAAAAAATATCTAATTTGAAAATTTTTAATTTTGTATAGAACTGATTTTGCGTTAAAAGTAATGCTGGTAAAAAAATGTAAAATAGTTGTCATAAGAATTATTCTTTCCACAGATATTATAATAATATTTTATTATAAAAGAGCTCTTGAACGTTTCGAATTTTATGAGAATTTTAAATATTATGTTTATTTAAAAGGCAATGAGTTATTTTGAGAAGAATATGTTTTATATATCTTGTGAACAATAGTTGGTCATGTGTAGAGTTAATTGTTGTAAATATTAGACACCATATGAAGGACAATCAGAAAACTTATAGTTAGTAAGGTTTTTTGAAATCTAAAATGTATTATTACAATTTCCTGTGTTGCAAAATGGAGACATGAATGACTCCAAAGCACCCATTTCGACAGATGTGCGTGCAAAAAGAGTAAAGGTCACGCCTTTCACACATTTTATAATGATAGCTGAGAACGTACTCAAGAGTCTTGAGCAACAAAAAGTACAATACTTCCACAAAGTCATAGTGTAAATTATTGGAGGTATAGAAATAAATTAAAAATATTTTTTTTCCTCTTCCCGATTACTTTTAAGAAAATTCAGTTATAATAATTAAATTTTTATCAACATCAATTTATACCGATAACTGCAGGGTGAAACCATATTTAAGTACTGAATTGAACAACTGGACGCTAATGTGAAGATTCTTTGATGTTCTACTACATATTTGTATTCTAGGATGATTTTTCATAAATCATAGGCCGTATTCAGGCATTGGGAGAGAATGCTACTGAAATAATTCCAAGCACCCACCCAAACAGACGAGTACGCATGAAGCAAAGAAGAAACATTCACCTACCGTTGATCAACCAACTGAAATCCAACAGCGGAGCTTTCGTTCTGAGATACGCTGTTTTACCACTAGACCACAGTAAACCCCAGCAAACTATATAACAGTACATGTTTATAATTCCTATATACTCCTTGGGAAACTATTTGTAAAATCGAGACAAAATTTCTAATATTGAAAAGACAACCGCTAAATTCATGAATTTATTGCGTGAGTTTTTAGATTTTACGGAAAAAAATATACGTTTAGAAATATCATAAGAAATCAACGCTTTATCATTGAACATTAAAAATATTCTTTTAATTCTTAAATTTTCTAAAAGCCAACTCTTAACTTTTAAAAAAAATATTAAATTCACTTAAAATATTTTTTAATCTTGTCATCGCATTCTTAGAAAACTATCACTGAGTTTCAGTTAATCTTCATCAAACACCAGGATAACATTAAAAAAAATTCTCAAGAAAGGTATTAAATAAGTAAGTCGTGTTCCTATAAATCGGCATCGACTCATGGCAGTGCTCCTGAAAAAATTCGAGGTTCTATGCTGCCTTCTCCCGGATACAGGAGAAACGGGAGGAAAATGCACTCCATTATCGCTGCCATATCGTGCAAAATCAGCGTTTTATTTCATGAATAATGTTCGGGATCTCTCCACCAAATAGAATGGTTCGCAGCCAATGGGCGCCAAAGAGTCGTCGAAGTAAATATTTTATGCTTTCATTATGAAGGTTTTGTGATTTAAAGTATATATACATATCCCGGCTATCAGTTTTCGGGCTCTAGCTATATAAAAGGAGCAAGAATCGACCTATGTAGTGAGGAGTGTACACACGTAGTTTCCAAAATAAATAAATATATACTTTCCAGTTTTATTGACGTTTGAATAGTGTGATATAAATATTTCGCTCCCAGTTTTTCATTTTCCAGAATAACTCGCCAATATGCAGATCGGTAAGCTTCAGCTTGGATTATTGTCGAATTTCGGGATGTTGTAAAATATTTTATGACATCTTAAAATTTGAATATTTATGGCGTATTTTTAATTTTACTTTTTTTAATTAAATGAAAATATCTTCTGTTTTTAAAAGAGATTTTCATTTCCACGTGTAGATGTTATGTTTATGAAATCTATGAAAAAATACTTTATAACATCTTCGCGAGATATACAAGTAACTGTTTTCTGTATAATATATCTAGATAATTA
>JAPDSC010088946.1:71514-86266 GCA_026290005.1 Latrodectus geometricus | reverse complement strand
GAAAAATTAATGACATTAGATATGCGAAAATTTGTAGATTTTTTTCATTTGTTCTAAATACCAAAACATTATTGGTTTGATAGGTAGTTAAATCTTATAACCACATACAAACTCTATAAATATATTTTATAGAGTTTGCATATGGTTATAAGGATGTAAATAGAAATTAATGGATATTAGGAAAGTAATTAGAAATTAATTAAAAGTAATATCCATCAATAAATAGTAATTTTATATTATGAATATACGTAATCTCATTTATGGCTAAAATATATTTTTAATATCATTAATAATATCCTTCACACTTCAACAATGTGTAGTTTATAGGTAATGTGAATACAAATAATATATATATATATATATATATATATATATATATATATATATATATATATATATATATATATATATATATATCATTTATGGATTTACACACATATTAATAAAAATATAAATAAAAATACGATAACAATCAAGAATAATAAATAAAATAGTAAAATAGCGAATTTACAATGAAAAAAATATATTAATACGCGCAGAAACTTTAAATATACTATAGACCTATATGTACTTTATGGGACAAATTATCAGTTAATTAGAGGAATATAATTGAGTTGTATAAAAGCATTCATCAGCTACAATAAAAATTTCAGTACAGGTCATTGAATTCAAATGAAATTCCAATGAAATTAATTTTATAGTTATTTATTTTAATACAAAGAAATTTTGATACACACCAAATTTCAAAAGTTAACACAGGATTAAAAATTTCTAGAAATCCGATTGTAATTGAACAAAGAATGGAAAGAAATCAAAATTGTAACCCATTATAAAGGAATTTTTTCCTCTGGATTCATTATAAAGAAATTTATTTTCGTTTTAGTGAATTTTCCATAGAGATTTTACTCCAAGGTTTGCCAGTGATAATTTTTCCTATTATTTTTCCTGGAATTCCCATTGTAACAAATTTATTCATTAAAACCTGTTATAACGTAATTTATTGTCTTTATAACGTAATTTCCATCATATTTTATCATATATTATTTACGAATTTACCAGTATTCTCTTTGCAACAAAATTTTGATATCCATTAAAAATAAAATTTGTTTTCATTGTATAGTGAAATGTTAAATATAATATTTCCAAATTATTATTTACAAAATACCATTATAACAAAATCCCATCTCATAAATTTCGTTAACTTTGTTTCCAACTTTTTATTCCATACCTTAAAACCATAATAATCAACTAAAACAAATTCAACTTTATCTAAGATAGGAAAAATTTTCAAACATTATTTAAACCAGAAAATATCCTTAGATTTAGAAGTTCGGGAAAATAGTTCCTAGAAATACATTGTAACAAAAGCCCTGGTGATTTTTATATGTTGACGTGTAATCTATCTGCGACGTATTAAAAGGATGAAACAGAATTCTACTTCTAGAACATAAACAGAACTCATTTGTTCCTTAGTTGATTCTTCTGCGACAAAGACAGACAAAACTCAGATTTGCTGATCCATTAATAAAGACGTCTTCAAGGTTAAAACTTAGAAACAATGTTTCAGTCATGGAAAGAGATGAGTTTGCAATGAAAACTAATTTTTCTCTTTACTTTTCTTCTAGTTATGAATTAGTTCTCTCACTAATAATGGATATAGTTAAATTGTTAACATTATAATATTTAGAGGAAAATTAATTATTATGCTTACGTAAAATGAGTGATGCAATATTTAAATTCAAAATGGTTTCCGAATAGTTTTCTCTACTTCGATATTTGCACTTTTCATAAATTCAATCAAAAAATAGACAAAATTTTCAAATGATTAGAAATTAATTTAAATGAATTAGTTGCCTGTCTCACACTTTAAGCAGAATTACAATTATGAGAAACAAACAATTATATCTGTTGGGTCGTCCTTAAAGTACGAACTGATTTTTTATACCTTTCAGATTGGTTTGTTTAATTCTAAGTATAATTTTTTTAATTATAAGATGATTTTATTTGGGGGCTATTGTGTAAAATGGATTCTGAATAACTGAGAAATCCATCCCCGAGCTAAAAATTAAGCTCACAAGCTGAAAACAAGAAAACTATTCATTCATCTGCCAGCATAATTTGTTTCTATCTATATGGTACTGACGAAATGAACATTTTAGGATGCAAATATATATATATATATATATATATATATATATATAATATAGTGTTTGGAGTAGGAACTATAATCATGTTATCTGGAGGTCTTTATTATAAATAGAATTAAAATTTACTTTAAGGTGTTTAAATTTCATTAAAAAAGGGAGAAACATTACATATTTTTCTTCCAATTTTCACAACATTGCTAAGATTTGATTGGCTAATTTTCTATTTTAAAAGATAAGGATCCCATATTAAACTGCTTTAATTCCTATTAATAGTGGATACGTTTTTGATTGCCTATTTTTGCTTACTAATTTCGTAAAACATAGCCAACCACGTATTAAAAACCGCCAAGTGATGACATTGATTACTGAATTATTACCCTTCTCTCCGTACAAAGCCATAACAACTGAGAAACATTGGACTTTATGGGACATCTAAGTTGGATAATCGCAGACAGTCTTCAGGTTGCTCTAGTATCGAACCCATCAGCTTCTACCAACAAAAACCATAGCTTTCATTTTTTGACTACTATGGTTCAATATAAGTTGAAAATGGTTTCGCATGATAACTTACCATTACATTGTGATCGAATCATCTTCTTATATAAGGTTGGATCTTCTGAATAACAGTATTTTGTTTTGCTTCTATTTTCTATAGCACTTATGTCGCACGTATTCTTGTGATTTTTCAGGTTTTCTCCCTTGTGACACATGAATATGGTCCGCAATTTAGGTAAGGTTCTCTCTGAAGCATATGTGATAACATAATAATCAACTAACGAGCATAAACAAAATAAAAATCGCAAAAATTATATTATTATAAAAGCCAAGTAAAATTATAAGCATTAATGATTAAAATTACTGCCATGATGATTATGGTAGAGAAGATGTTTTATTAGGATGTGATAGTTTATTAAATTATACAAGTATTTTTTTTTTCTAAAAAAAACATACAGTATATAATTTGACAACTTAATTTTTCATTCTATAAATTTCATTCATATGAAATCAGCAATAATATTAAAACATTTTATAACAAATTAAAACTTTGAGTAATCGTACAGTGCAAATTGGTGCAAACAATTAGATATATTTGAATTATTAAGTTAAAATATTACTCTGAAATCACATTTATCTCTTTGATGAATTCATTAAATCTACATTTCAAGAAATAGATTGATTAATTTTATGCCTTAAGTTTATACAAGTTAATCTGATAATCCTTAATCAATTGCTTATTAAAACTGGGTTACAAATTAATTCACAGATTAAGAAGAGTTTAATCGTTAAATTAACTTGAGAGATTTTGTGTGACATCGGGAATTATTAATTCTAGCGGGTAAAATTTGCGAATAATTTAACAATATTTTTAATTAAACGAAGTAATATTGTAATATTTGCTTTGAATGAGAAATATTAAATAAATGACAGTATCTTTAATAATACAAAAAATAATTAATAAATTATTTTTTTGACAATCGGAATCTTTAGCTCTTCTGAATAATCGAAAATGCTAAGACTATTTATTCAACAGCATTTTTGGCAACCCTGGCTTATAAATTATTCATGGACAATTTAGAAAACTTTATTTAAACTGAGCAGTTGTCATTAAAATTCTTGCTAAGATAATTTAAAAAAAAGTTTTATTTTTCTAAAAAACTTAGTATTTCAGAATTTTTTTTAATATTAATCGGATTTAGTTTGCTTATTGAGAAAGAAACTATAACATAAAAATTACATGAGGATTAGCAACATTTTTTAATAGCCAAAAATAAAAAAATTGCAAAGAAAAGGATTTTACAGCATTTATGCCAATAAATATTGCATTTCTGCTTTCTAAGCTGTTCTGAATCTGAATTTTATTTCTTCCGGTTTCGATACTTCGATTTCTTCATTGGAGACAAGAAAATATAGTAGTTCACTATAGTAGAAAATTCTCCTTTTCATAGGCAGCACATAGCGAGTGCTTAAATATCTTTTAACAATTTCTACAAATAAATAATCCGATATGAGGCTACAAATTGTTTAGTAAAAATGTATCGTGTTGAAGATTGAGTTTTAAACATATGATAATTTGGTATCTAAATATCATTTTACCAACACCGTAACAATCGACATACAAAAAGTTTTAAAATTTGGATATTTAATATCAATAATATATATATTTTTTAGCAATTTCATATTAAACATAGGGACATTAGAATCGCCTTGAACAAATGTTAACATTAAACAAATATAATAATTTTTATTTCAAACGTAATATTTTGTAACAGAAACAAATGATATTATTGTTGTTTGGTTAAATTATTCATGCTTAAAGTTTATTTTACTAAGATCATTTTGATTAGGGGGATTAATCGAAATCTAGAAGCGACATTAATATTCGAGGTTTAAATATTTTTATTAAGTGAGTTTTGCATTTTTTAAATCATGTTTTTACAATTTTCGAAATAATGTTTTCAAAAGAATCTAAAAGGCCCTTAAAAGGTTGAAATTCCAAAAATTTAAGATTTCTGAAACCTTAAAAAAAACTTTAAGATTTAAAATGGATATTTTGTAATGAATAAAAGTATAAGTACGCGCGAGAGGTGAAATTCTTAGAAAATTGTAATAAAAATCATTTATTATTATAATTTACTAAGGATTCTTTCGACTCTCGTTTCATTCATATCAATTTGCATAATAATTTATTATAAAAATATTTAATGAAACGAATACTTTATTTTAATAATTAATATTATAAAAAGGTAAAGCTATCGTTTATCTCATTCTATTTCATAATTATTCTCTAATATCTGTTATTATACATAATTACACTTAATGTTTATCATGCATAAAATCTGTTTAGTTTGGGCGTTTTTCTAGTTCTAAAGTACGTTATTATGAATACTTTATCCAGTAACTATTAAACAATAGTTAAATAATAATGAATAATTAATAAATTGTCATTATAATTAAGAAGCAAATTTCTCAAGATAAGTACTTTTTAAATTCAGTTATCTCAGGATTTAAAAAATTGTTTTTAATATAATTATGCGATATATATATCAGGACTGAGTTGAGAATCATGCGGAATTAGTGAAAACTCACTAAAGAAAATATTATCACTGGAGCAGTTATCTCTTATTTCAATTAATAAAATAAATAAAAAGGAAGCAACATAAAATTTTCCATTAGTCATATGATACAATTACATAGGAAGTATAATTAGTAACTCAGTAACAATAATATGAAAGACGTTAATTGATAAAATCAATGATAGCAACATTCTTAAAACATTCCAGAAATAATGAATATCAAAAGTATATTTTTTATGAAAGTGTTACTTTTATAATCATATTAGTTCAAAAAATGTCTGATGAATTCTGTACTTTTGTAGAAAAATTAATGAATTAAAAAATCATTTTTATACATGAACCATGCAAATTTAGCAAGAAAATTAGAAGAAAAATTATGTGTCTTATTTTATTAAAGTATACAATAACACTTTTTCTCCTAATGGCGCGCATTGGTTGGCTAGCTCTAGGTAAATGGAAAAGATTCATTCAGCAACTCCGAAAAAAGGACAAGGAGATACTGAGAGAAAAGAACATCCCATGCACGGAGCGGGATTCGAACACAGGGCCCAACAACCTTACAGTCAGGAACATTAATCATTCATCCATCTTTAAAAGTTATCATCAAGAGTTATAAATAGCTTAGCCTTCTTACAGTTTATGCATATTATATAATATTTACTTAAAAAATAAAATTAAGATGAGTAAATAATTGAGATATAACAAAAATAAATAACGATTAATAGATTATTAATGCATAACAAAAAAATTGGTACTAAATAAGGAAACTTCTTAAAATTAATTTTTTTCAAAACATGAATATCATACTATATTATATTGTTGAAATGCATTTTAATTAACATAATAATATATCAGGGTAGAATTTAAGCTAAGTGAAATTAGGTAAAGTAAACGATGCAGCATAATTTTTATTATAGCAACTTTACATTGTTTTGTTTTATTCAAAAAACAAATTTACGAGAAATGCAACCAATAATAAAAGAAGTCCCATTAGTCAAAAAAATTCCAATTATATATAAATTTAAGCTGCAATTATATACTTCAATAACTACAATAACAGAGCAGCTAATTGATAAAACAAAGACATTAATATCCTCAAAACATTTTAAAAATAAAGAATATTAAAAGTTTTCCTTTTGTCTTTGGCGTTATATTTAAAATCATATTTATTCGGAACAAAAAAAAACAAAATCGTCTCTCACAAATTTGGCGAAGAAAATTCTCGACATGGCGAAGTAATGGGATGAAAACGAAATTAATAAGTAAGAAATGAAAATGCTTAACAAAAAATAAAGGAAAAAAACTTACTAAATAAAAATCTAATCGGCTGACGCAGTGCTAAAAATTCGGCGAAGCATAAAATATTGTTCTCGACTCTTTCTTCCTAAATAATTCATTGCTTAAAAGGTCTCCCCCTCCCTTTTGAGCGATAATTTATGAAGCATAAACTGTAAGAGTTTGCTATGGAAAATTCTATTTCATAGTTTTTATGCTTCGATTTATAATTTACGGTATTTTATTGCTCTCGTGTACACTTCGTTTTCGAGTGGGAGGAATAATTTTTAATTTTTTTTTTCGCCCCATTTCTAAATTTGAATCTGAACTGCCTAATGTTTAGCATGGTCTAAGAATTTAGGGCTTCTTTTAACGACGGGAATCACGTATGGAATTAATTTTTTCTCTTGTCGCCTCGGTAAAAATTAGATTATTAAAATTAATAAATTTATGCATTTAGAAAACTTTATTTTTATCCTCTTTTTAAAGCCATAATTTTTGACTGAATTAGAAGAAATAAGGGCCCCGCGTACAGTGGAGGTGTTAAGTGTTTCATTTAAATAGTTGGCATTGAGATGATTTAATAAATAATAGCCCTTTTTACTGTTTGAATATAATTTGTTTCTCTTATAACTTTATATCATTTATTTGTATAGTGATATAAATATTATGCAGGTTAAGTGATATAAAATGAGTTCTTTGTTTTATAATTCGAAAGGCTACGGGTTCGAATCTAAGTAATGGTATTAGTTCAGATTCTTGACCAAAAGCCCACTTTTGAATTCATACACCCTATCAAAGAATCCGCAATTAACTTAACTGAAATCCTAAAATTTCAGTTATCTTTACATTTTACATGATGAAGTGTTTCTTGTTCATAAATGCTTATCCATTTTTTACCCCAAATCTTTTAAATATTGTATTGTAATAAACTAAAAAAAATTAACAAAATGATTATTTATTCTATAATTTATGAAAACATTTAATTTCATAAATATAACACAAAATTATTTAAAAAAAAATTAAAAGTTATTTTTTACAGTTTAAATTGTCAAATCATTCAAATACTCATAACATCTCACAAATTCAACCGTAAATTTCTGTTGACGATGTGTTTTCTCGTCATAAATACATATCAATGTGTTCGAATATCTATAATATTGATTACTTCTTTTGTGCAATATATAAAAAAATATTCTAAATATTTCATTAAATTAACTAAAATTAGCAAAATGCTATTTTATTCAATAACTTATGAAACTCTCATGATTCATAATTTCAACCAAAAAAAAAAAAAAATAATAATAATAAATAAATAAAACACTTAATTTCGCTGTTTTAAGAACTTAAAAGTAATTTGTGATAGTGAAATACACATATAAAGGGATCTTTTTTTTACATATATATTATATTTGCTTATTGTCAACATATTGCTTATATATCTCCAGAATTGATTAGAAACAAAAGCAATATTGAAATAAAATTAAAGGAAAAGTCATGATTTATCTGTTTATTTTTTTAAGCAAATTTCGTCACCTGCAGAACATAAAATTAATCAATAAGTATTTTTTTCATAAAATGACTAGAGCAGCAAAAAACAAAAGCCAAGTACTTAAAGTAATGTCTTAATGCTGTTTCTTTCCCACAATTCATTTCGAACGTCAACGCTTCTTGACAAGTAACTTTACAGAGATTTTGACTTAAAATTCTTATTTCGTTTTACTGTTTGGAAAAAGCGGACGTATATATACACTTTCAATTTGAACGAAATCTTTCCACTAATTCGCCATATCTTCACTTGACACGGAACCATGGTTACCCAGGAAACGTAAAAGCTTGAGTTATGCCTTGATTGTGACTTTGCTTTCTTAGGAGAAATATTTTTACACTGATGATTTTTGCATGAATTAAATTAGACCTTTAATTCTTCTCGTCAATTATGTTAATCAGTGACGTTGACAAATTCCCTTTTCACTTCTAATTTAAGAGGATAATGGATTAGTTTGGGATCTCAATACGTTCTTTTATTATTGAGATACATTTTTAATGCATGTATTTACGTAATATGTATACCTAGTATGCACATGTAAAATGTATATATTTCTCAAAATAAAAAAGAAAGAGATTTTGTTCTAATTTTTATTGTTTCGAACTTAAGTGATTATTTACATGTAAGTGTATTCAATTTTTTAATTAACTGTCAATTTCCCACCTTCTTAAGTTTAAAATTACGCAATCTAATTTGTTATTTTGAATGGTATGGGAAATGTTTTTTATGATAGTTTAAAATATACTGTTAAAATGAAGACGACTTACATTCAATAAGAATAATTGTTTTTTGATTAAAAAAGTTTAGTTGTTTATAAATTTTCAAAAATGTCCAAAAAAGAAATCAATCTATTGACACTTGATACATTTTCAATCCTTTTAGCTCTCACTTTTGAATTCATTCCAAAATATCATACATGTTTGCATTCATGGGGGTGTGTTCCAAGCCCAGACGAGTTATCTGTGGAATTGTCTCTGACTATTCAATACTGCAGAAACAATAAAGTCCAATGCCCAACTCTTGACTAACGAGGAGACAATAAATCGGCAACTGCAAAAGACGTTGTGAAAGGAATGCCGGGGGTATGACAGAAGGGCTACTACCATCTCCAGGGAACACAAAGAAATGCTTCATCAGAACAGACTGCTTTCACATTTTTATGGCTTGTAATTAGATTCACGATGAACCATAATGCTAATTTCTGACATTATCAAGGATGAAATGCAATTTGCCATTTTTCTTGATAACAAATCTCACAATCTATGATTTGGGAGTTTTCAGAGTTTGGAAGAAGGGCTCGAAAGTGAAATTAATTTTTCATCTTAAGAACAGTTTTATTGTTAGTCATAATATACTGTGCTTTTTCTTTAGTATCGTTTATTAAATGTAGTTGAAATATTATTTTAAATATTTTCTGTAAAATAAATATTATTTTAAATATTTTCTGTAAAATAATATTATATTTTTAATTTATTGTTCATTTTTCTAATTTTGGAAAAATTAATATAATTTATATTAAAAAATATAAGCGGATTGAAGAATCAATTTAGTTTACAAATTTATTTAGGGATATTTTTGAATGATTGATACAGCATATCAACAAGCAGACAAGATAAGAACCTAAAAAAAAGAATGAGTTTTAATCAGAAACTCTGAAATTTAAATGCAAATAAACGTACATAAACAATAAAACATTAAAATGTAATAGATGAAGTAATCATTTATGCTGTTTTCACTAATTCAGATTTTTTTATTATGTAATGACACTATAAAATGATAAATATCTGCGTTTATTGGAAGGGAGAAACATATTAAACAGAAGATCTACTCTAAAATGATGAATAGAATTTCTTATATTTTACCTTAAGTGGGTAAAATTAACTTATTTTGCAAATTTGCATTTTATGGCCAAATTTAGAGAACGTAACTTTCACCTTTATTTTTTTTCCTGTAAATTGTTCAGTTTAACTACCTTGACTCCGTCTATATTGTCTAAATGGACAAGCATTTGCATTTTTAATCATGAAAACTGACTCAATGGATTCTTAAGATAGAGTTTTTTCCGATGCTGGGTATATACGCGCAAATGGTTCGCGTGCAAGTATTTAGCGATGAAATAGGATATGTACATCACAACGATTATTAATTTCTAACAATCCCGTAGTCATCCAAGTAGTTGAAGAATACAAAATACATTTTCTTTAAAATGCCATATTTATTAAATATCAAAGGCAAACACTAATTTACATATTTTCAGAGTACATATATATTCTTTTTACATTTATGTAGATATACAGGGAGCTGGACTTTAGTTACACGTGGTCATGTTACCATATCACTTCCTGGAACAAGAATATTCATTCCTGTACCTAGATTCTGGAAGAGAAAGAAAGTTCTCAGTTATTCTAAATTTTCTGATGTTCAGTGACATCAAAGTAATTACAAATATACCAGATCTCGATTTTATGAGGAATAACGTTAAACTTCACTGCTTAAGACACAATAATATAAAGTCGTTCAATTTTTTTTTTCACGACATGTTTAGATTTGAAAAAAATTAGGGAGCAAACATTTAATAAAAAACAGTAATAGTTTATCCTTTTGGACTGATCATAATTCAATATCTTACAGATTTTATAATTGAATTAAAGAATTATACTTCTTAAATAAAAATTATATATATTTAATTAAAAAAATGTAGTTTACTTGTTGCACTATGCATAGCATCCAAATAAGTCACTTTATAACATATAAATAAATTGTAAAATATTTCCAAAGACCTCCAAAGCTTATTCTGCCCATATCTATTTTCGTAAAATATATATATATATTTTACGAATATTATATATATATATATGTATATATAATTTGTTTTCAAGAACATTAATATGCTTTAAGCGATCACATTCCACATTAATGCTTAACACAAACCACTATTACTCGTAAATTTCTTATAATACTAAACTTAAACTGGAACAAAATCCATTTTCTCTCGAATGTCATACAAATGTATATTGCTTTTTTTTATTTGTGTGGTTATTTTACAAAAGAATGTGCCAAATGCTTTTCTAAATAAAAATAAAAAAAGGAAAACACATTTCTAATTTGTAAAGATCGTAAAACAATAAAAATTTACTTGAAAATGTTGATGGTAATGTCACTTCTTCGTTTACTATTAAAATTAAAATCATTTGGTTATAGTTTTGAGTTTCAGAACTTGTATTACGTGCAAATATAAAGGTAGAAAAGCAATTTATAATATTCTTTCTTTAGGATAACCAGGGAATTGTTTCATTTTTATATATTAAAGTTTTATATATATATATATATATATATATATATATATATATATATATATATTCTGCGATTTTTCTAAATACGAAGTGCAAGATTTTGTGTAAAACATATGTATGAGAATAAATAATTACTGCTTCAAAGTTATTTCAAAGAATATGATGAACTTCTTTTTTTCTAAATATATATTAAATAGTCGTAAAAAAAAACATCTGAAGATCAAAATGTTTGTTATTGTAATACGTTTCCTGCTGTCTGTTTCTACAATATACACTGCTAAACAGAGTTAGCCGTCTCGAACCAATGCCAGTTCCTGCACTAATTTTGAATCAGCTTTCAGTGGCTAGATTCACATGTGAACTTGCATTTACTTTTCCAATCCACCAGAGAAAATTTTAACCTTAAGAAATTGAAATTGCCGCTCGATTATCTTTAGCTGACTCAGGTGTGGAATCCACTGCTTTCTAGACACATATAACAACGTAGGGTCGCTTCGAATTGTACCTAAGTTTAACGGATTTTGTACAATTGCACATCACTAAGCACTTCTTAATATTGGTTCACGAATTCAGACCTAAGTTACGATGAATTCACACCTAAACTGGTATCTTCTTCTCTGCATCCAAGTCACACTATTAAAAGGACCTTGGATGTCACAAATCAAAGTGAATACGTCCATACCCAATGGAGCTCCAGAAATCCAGTGAGGGAGAATAAGGTCACCCTCTCATTCTCTGAAGAGGCACGTGATGTTTCATTCTTACTTCTTATTATGATTCTTTTATTATGATCTTATGGAAAGCAGTCTAAGGCTACTACCCTTAAAACATGAGAACTCTACCTATTTCCGAACAGGTAGTCTTGACTGCAATGAATTTCATAAATAGGATTCACAAGGCTCGTCGGCTCTAGGTTTTTTATAATTTACTGTAAATGTGGCACAATATAGCCTAAAGTGAGGATAACGATCTTCAGAATGGAAGATATTGGGTTCAATCCCAGCCGTTGTTAATCAACGGGATATTAGAGTTTCATTTCTGATATCTATATGTTCAAATGTCGAGATAAGTGCTTGGTAAATTTGGTAGATACTTCCTTGGTTAAATGTGAATAAGGCCCACTACGTATGAAAAGTTCACTCAGGGGGTAAATAATCAGTAGATGCTTTAAAAGCCTTTACACAGCTCAACTGTTAAATGTTCGCTAAACGTTGTCAAAAAAATCTCATTTATAGGGTCTATTGTTGTCAAGTGGTAAGATCGTGTTGTTCAGAATGAAATTTACTGCTTCCGAGTTAAGCTACTGTCTGAGAATGGGAAACAGTTACCACGTTTTTTCTTTAAATTTACTCACATCTACTAAGGTTGGTGTTTGGTCTTTGGGAATCAATTGAAAGTTTTCTTGGTTTTCTCTCTTACAAAACATGAATATGACCCACAGTATCAAAATTCCACCAAGAAGTAACGATACACCAGATGTACAAATACCTTACAATGTCTTTCATCTATTTGCATCTTTTACACTGTATCAAAAAAGTATCATCTACTCTATATCAAATACTTCTACGACGTATCTAGTTAATTTCTAAAGACTTTTTTACTATAAACCTTTGTAGAAATGCAAATTTAAAATTGTCAAATTGACCACTGAATGACAGTGCTAGAACCTTCAGATAGATCAATAGCTCTTGGGATCGATTCATACTTCAGTATTAGATGATTATAATTAATTGTTCAATTATCCCTCGTAAATGAAGAATGTGGAACTGTTTATTTTAGACTAGGAACAGTACACCAATCAATGACACAAAATTGCAAATTATTTTTTCCTCATCCTTATTTTGTCATTAATTCCCTGATTACTTCATAGCCAACAACTTTTTACTACACGTTTATAGTCATCAAAGGGACAGTTCTGACAGTGTCGTCGCTAATTTTCACTGGTCGTTTTGATTCCAATTTGCATTTTTGTCGACCTTCGTAAAGATTAAACCAAAATGATTACAGGCCCTATTCGTTATGTATGCACACAGCTTCAAAAATGCCCATCAGTTAGCTGCAGACTCAACATCATTAGATACATCGGGCATTTTTATCGGGCAAAGACGTACTTAACGTCAGCTGTTGTTGGTTTAAAGTCCCAACCACCCTTTGCCCGAGCCCCTTGGAGGACACATTTCTTAGTTTTTAAAAAAAAGGCAAGGAAATATTTCCATATTTAAAATGGGCGCTTGGGAAGAAAAAGAAGACCAATTGGCTTAGAGAAATTTCCTTCCTTTTTTTGTTTATTTATTTCGCTCTCTTTTTACTTTCAGTCAGTACTGCAGTGGTTTCACTTGTCATTATTCAGTTAAAGTTCACCCCACCCCCTTACCCCCGATCAAGAGAAGTTTGGAAAGTTGGGTTACGGATGGTTATTATGCAGAGGAGGTCATATTTTTGGAATGTTTTCGTCGGTCGAGCCTCGAATTTATTCTTGGAATAATTATTTACTTCCTTTCTGGGGGGTTTTAAATTGCAACAGTGTTTTGAAACATATTTTTCCAGAGAGCTATACGTCGACTACTGTTCGCATTTCTCAATTTCAATATATCTAGTTACGGCAAGGATTTATATTTTATTTAGAATAAATTACTGTATGTGCTATGCATGTCTTGGAATGATTTCCTGCTTCAAAAACTCATATACTTAGTGCAGTATTATAAAAATAAAATTCATTTTTGTGAAAAGAAGCAAGCATTTGGTAAACAAATATATCAAAATAGAAAAATAAAATTTATAAAAATATATTCACTTATTCAGTCAACTGAGGAAAAATTAAAATCTCAAGGAAATTTCTTTAAATGATTTACTTAAAACTTATGCTCGCGCCATTGGGAAAATAGCATTAATTCAGATTGTGAGAAAAGGAATTTTGATTAAAGCAAGGAAAAAAACAATAAAGAAAAATCATTTTAATTTTATAAAAGGATTTATTTTAAATAACATAGATTTATTTCATTTTTTAAAGATCCAAATTTATTCAATTTTTGATACATGAAGTTATAATTTAAGTTAATAATTTAAAGTTATTAACTTATATATATTAAAAGATACACTGTTTTGTTTTGGGGAAAAATGTTTATTTTTGTAAAATTATGTACATGATGCATTAAAAAGATAAAAAATTATTCCCAATTATTCTTTCTGATTATATTAAAAAATAAAATAAAACATCAAAAGTCATGTTCATAAATTAACAACTATGCTTAATTATTTAAATTTGATTAGTCAACACGCAACCTGTGTTTATTCCAACTACTTATAAATTGCATACTGAATAAATTGTGTTTATTAATTATAAGTTCTGTTTTCCATTTGTTAATTATGAACAAATATGTCATTCAAAATATGTGACATTTCTGACAAATTCAT
>JAPDSC010088946.1:54493-71114 GCA_026290005.1 Latrodectus geometricus | reverse complement strand
ATATATATATATATATATATATATATATATATATATATATATAATGTAGCTTCCGAGAAATTCATATTTTGAAATGAATTACTCAAAGAAAAAGGGATAGTTATTAAAGGATTTGTCTAACTTTGATGATTGTTATTATTATGTTATATAATATTGAATTTTTAAGCATTAGTTACGAATTTATAATTATATGAATAATATGTTGATCATAGTCTTAGAGTTGTTTAACATTATTTTTCATTGATGTGGTGTATTTTATATAATTAGGACATCTTTATAACAAATATTTATGCGATGCTTAATTTTAAAATTTCCAAGAAAAAAAGATTAAAGAATATTTAATTGATTTAGCGTAGCTAGCGTAAAGAGAAATTAAATCATCAAAACTATTCAGAAGAATAATCTTTAATTTGAACAGTTAAAAGGAACAATTATTTCAAACAGAATGCAGTAATTCTTATTTGATTCGATTCTAATAAATTAGTGATTAAGATTTCAAAACTGTGTTTTAAAAAATAAAAAATGAAATGAAATTCATTTATTCTAATTAATAAAATTCTGCTTGTTTAAAATAAAATCTGTTATCAATGTTTTATTAATAAAAATAAAAAAAAATGTTAAAATTTATTTGTTTCCTGTATATACATGCCATCATTCCGCAATTAGTTTTGTAAATGTGAAATGATTGTTTTTAACATTCAATAATCATGTTTAACTTAAATTCCTTTATATCAAATCTTAAAAATGCTGGAATGAAAAGTAATTAGAATTGTGAAAAAGTGTATATATAACCGTTTTATTGAGCACGGATTCTAGTAACCAGAAATTTAATTGATTAGTGTAATGTAAAGTTTTTAAAATTGAATTCAAATTAACTGTACTTTTTATAATATACAAATTTTACTTTTAAAATTTATTTTTTACAATTCTAATTTTACCACTTTTATATTACAATTATTTATGACAAGTTTATTTGTTCTCATGGATGGTATCAACAGTTAGAAATTTTTCACTCGGTTAAATATGTGGGATGGTACAATTATAGCCTAAACAATGCCCTCTCTTACAAACCATTGGAATTAATTTCGGAGCATCCATACGTCTTTTTTTTTCTCCTCTTCATACACCCACTACTTGTTTTATTCATTCATGTTTTCAAATCATTTGTTTTTCAAAATTAAAGTGTATATCACGACATTACTTGTACCTTTGAGTTGCTAAATCTCTGCAAAGTTGCTTCCATAAATGGGTATCTAAAATGCTTAGTTTGAAAACGTCTGTTTATTCCAATAAATTTTTAAAGTAATAGTTTTGAATTTAAAATAAATTCTTTTATGTCCATATTTGAATTTCTTAATTTTGATTTCATTTATATTTCAGGCATAATATATCCTTATTAAGCTACATTTTACCTATACTTTCGTGAAGATAATATTTATTTTCGATTTAAAAGTTCAAATGTTTAGATTATTTATCGTTGCATCCAAATTAAAATACATCTTTTAAAAGATCCTAAAGGTTACAACCACCACTAGAATAGCTGTATTTAGATGAGAAAATTTTTATAAAAAAATAACAATGAAAATCTCCCATTTTTACTGATTTGGTGTTTCCCTTAATGCATTTGAATTTATTCTGAATAAAGTGATTGTGGTTCAAATGCTTCATAGTTTTTATTTTTTTTTATTTTTATTTTATTTATTTTTTTTGTCATTACTAATTTAATGTATTAAAGAAATTTCATTTCGAAAATTTCTTTGAAATTTTTCTTCCTATTTTGAAATAATAGTCCCATATTATTTCCTTGAAATCATATACTCGTTTATTTATTCGAAATAATTTAGTTAAACCTAAAAGTAAATGATTCAGTAAATATGAGATTATTATTTTAGTTCACAGTACATTACGTAACTGAATTGTTTCATATCAAATGCTTATTACATAATTATCTAATATTAATGTTTATTCAATATCATAAGTATATAATATTAGATAAAAAAAAATGTTCATATATTTAGCAAGTTTTTCCTTAAAATTTTTTAAAACTTTTATTTTGAATTCTGAAGTAATATAATTTTTTAAGATTTATAACTCTAAACTATTTAAATAATTTTAATTTTTATTTACTACATGCATTTCTTAAATATTTTGTGATTTAATGACAATTTAACTTACATCATTCATTATATTTCAATCAAATCAATAGTTTACTGCTTAACCATACGAATGTTCTTCAAAAAGTGTTCTTATCCTATGGGTTAGGCATTTAGAAAATAATTATTGATTTTATTATTGGTTTTTACAAATTTTTAGATTAAACATTTCATTTGTGATTGTGAAATCGTAATATTTATGTTCCTTGAAATCAATTAATCGTCTAATTATCAGGATAAATGTATTTATATTATGTGAAGAATATTAAAAGCCGTTGATACTTCAATTTATATTTTTATATATTTTAACTTTTTTTAAATTTAAAGATTATATAATTAAACAGTCTTAAATAAAAAGAAAACCAATATAATTAGTGAATTTCCTCTTGAAAAGTTTCAGAAATATTTTTTTATATGATTTAGAGATATTGCCCTTTATATTTACTTGAAATTATTTAATCGCATGTTAATTCAAGATAGTTTAATTCAATAATTAAGCATTTTATATGATTATGCAATTCACTGATGGACTAAATTATATTATTAATTAAAATAATCCCTAATCAAAATTAAGTGGCAAAAATAAAACTTTTGCCACGTAATGTTGAATAAAAGGAATTAATTATCAGGAAAAATTCCTCAACTTTTTTAATTTTACAATAGTACTCATAACATTCTTTAGAAATTAATTAATTAATAAATTATTTAAAGTAATTTAATTGATGCTTAATATAAAATAAGGTGATTAATTAATGTTTTAAATTATATTATTAATTAAATGCTTATAAAAAACTTCATATTTAAGACTTGTTACGTGAACATACAATTTTGTATTAAAATATAATTCAGTACATTTTACTATATATATCATTTAAATTAAACTAATACGTATCAAATGATATAATTATTTGATGAATATAATGAAAATATTTTAAAATTTCTTTTTTGATGATGTCTAAAAACTGTTTATTTCTTATATGCAATAATATACTTAAACAATTATACAATAATATTCCTTAGAAATCAATTAATATTAAATTTATTAAAGTAATATAATTAATGTTAACTTTATAAATTTAATAAAAAATATATCTTATTTAATATTTATTAATTTGGTAATCATATTCGCTTAGTTAAAGTAATATAAAGTTAAACCTGAGAAATTGAAAATTAACATTTTAAATAAAATGTTTAGGATATGCGACACGGGAAAAAATATTTCTTACATTCGTTAAGCAATCAGAGATAATTGTTTATTTTTATTATTCACCGATCATAAAAACAATTGTTTTCCAATTATTAGAGACATAAAATTCTTTGGTTCCTCAGGGGACGAACAATCGCTCGCCTTGGCGACCTGATTAATCGTAAAAGTTAAAAGCAGCAATTATTCCCATTTTCTGATTCGTCTTGACATGGAGGCTTGGGGTTCGAGGCTTAATCCGTTTCCTATATCACTCACTTTCGAAGAAAGGTAATTGTGATTTTTATTGTACACGTGGGAGTGAGTACCCCTCAGTGCTAGCTACTGATGAGCAGATAATGAAGTATAAAAAAAGAGAAAAAAAATTCTTTAAGTCAAAGAAAATGGCGATGAGGTTCGAATAAGTCAAGGATAAAGCCAATTTAGTCAAAATTTGCTTCCTCTTCTAAGAGATTCGATATGATCAATGAAAATTATAACGAAGCCAGGTGAATATGAATAAAAAAAATATTTTATTAATATTTTTTGGAGCGGGAATAAGAAATTAATGAGGAAAGCTGACGTCATTATTCGTAGATCTTGACAGCTCTTCAGTGGGACCTTAATAAGCTGATTTCAAGCCTTCAGTTTTTGACTGAGACCTCTTTAAATTTTTCTGTCTTCTACCCTACCTACAATAAGCTTCCATATCGATCGAGTTTATTTTTATTAATATTATTATTTATTTTTCAATAAGAAAAGGAAAAGATACGAGAATGGAGAGATTTAGATTTTTGTTTATTTTATTTTTTGTGTCAATTTTTTTTTCTTTTGGATAAAGAAGCATCACGATTGCAACGATTGTTGATTTCTTCTCGTATTTTTCAAGTGGGAGAATTTTCAGAGAAATATTTGTTTTGTATTCCAGGATTTTTATTTTTTACTTTTTTCTTTTATATTTTACTATGTATTTATTTATTTACTGTTTGATGCTTAAAAGATGGTGGATTCAAAGTTAAAGTCTGTGGTTCGTACACTATCGAAGTTTACTTTGTTGGTAAAATAGGAACTAATAAAAAAATTCGCTTTGGTTTGATAATTGTTTTGATTTTATACTTTTTTTAATAATAAAATCAGTAATATAAAAATAATATTTTAACTTAATTTTTATTTATATTGTTCAATTGAATATAACTTACAATTACAAACTGCAGGTAATATAAATATCTGTTTTTAAAAACTTGTATTATTAAGTTCCAAGCTGTTTCAAAAATATCTCAAGGAATTAATAGTATTTCTACAAACTTTTATGTGATTTAATTAGAAAATGAAGAATCTCTTTATAATTATTAATTAAGATATTTAAAACATTCTTTATTTAATATTTAAGCACTGAAAACCATTTCCAATATTTTGAATACTTTCAAAACAATGTTTTCAGAAAATCTGTAATTAGTGTTGCAGCTTTAAAGAGGTACATTTCTCCAATATATTTATATTTAATGTAATACTCATAAATTAAGTTAATATAAGTATAAATTATCTAAATTTTATAATATTAAAACATGATTTTTATTAATATTTTAAAACTTTGCTAATTATAACAACGGTAATTTTTTGAGTTCTTAAGTTTTGAGAAAAAAATGAAATGTTCACAAATTTAAAACTCCGGAAAATCCAGTTCAATTTTAAGTTTCTTCATCAATTCAATAATGAAATTATTTTAATTTTATATTCTTAATCATTTAACCATTTATGATTTTTACAAATAATATTTTAAATTGTTGTAAAACATAAAAACTAGTATATTAATATTTAGATAATTCTCAAAAAAATTCTAAGCAATTTAGATTCATATCATTAAGTTTATCACTTGCTAAAGTGGAATACATTCTATTAAAAATTTTGTGGTTTTAATCTCTGAAACTTAAATAAAATTTCGAGCTTTTCCAAAGGTTAGATTTAAAAAAATAATAACTTTATACATATATATTGTATACTGACACTTTATTTTAAGTAGCTAAACAAAATATACGATTGGAAAGTATAAGACTCAAATACAATAAGGCTATTGTAAGGCATTTGATTTTAAAAATTATCTTTCGGATGGACTTTTCACAGATAGGCCTCAGAATTTATGTTTCGCATGGTCGAAACTCAGAAAACATCTTGGACTTTATCTGAGTTGAACCTTGCATGTAAGAAATCTCTTCAAATGTCAATTTCTTCAATGAACAATCTTCAAATGTCAAATTTTGATTAAGATAAATTTTTTATCATAAAGTAAATCTCTTAGATCTAACTTATTTCATGCTTGGAAAACTTAAAAAAAAATTCTAAATGGTTTCGCAGCAAATATGAATATTCTTGATACGAATGGATTATATGGAGAATTTCTCGCCAAATAATATGCCAAATATCGCCAACTGTGACAAAAAAAAGTGAATGAGTTCAATTCTTAATTCTACAGAAAACAAATGTAAATAACTGTAAAAATGAATACTATTTGCTGATTTATTTGACCATTGTATCATATTTTTCATTTCAAACTAAAATTCTCTGAAAAAATCCATTCCAGTACCTAAAAAGATACAATAAATAATGTAGTTGAATTTTAATGATCTGGTATTAAATTCTTTCAAAACATTATTAGTTCCACAAAATAATATTTTCAGATACAATTCTAACACTTTTTATATGTGAAGCAGACTTTGATTCCACACAAGAAGATTTATCGCTTTTTCTTATATATTTAGATATCGATTATTTAATAAAAATTTTTCTTTTATCGATTTTACGAAACTTTATGAGAGAATGATAAAAACTCGGAAACAAATATTTTTCCCTCATAAAATGTGGCTTTTTCCTAATAATGAACTGTATACGATATTTTTAAAAATATCATTTACTATATCATTCTTGTTTTTATTTTTTACTGAACTGTTATTTTGTAGATAAGCTACAAGTAATTATACATAATTACATAATATCCAGAAAATTAAATGATTTTGAATAATGAATTTAGATTTATTTAAATATTACTACTCATTTCCAAGGAACTGCATGAATATGCAGTAGTCCTGAAGACGAATTGCTAAACCATAAATTCAGAATATTAACTCTTTCTCGATTTTCAAAGATTTATCTTCCTCTCAGAAATATTAATTTAATTCAAAAAAGTTGTCAACATATTAAAAATTGTTCTTTTACTTATACCTTTTATTTATATTTTTTTATCCGCTTATGTTGTTATTTGTAATAACTACATATTCTCTTGTAAAATACATATCTTCCTCAAAGGTGGTTATAAGAAAATAAATACATATTTTTAATTCTCCTTATAAATTATCATTAATTAATGAATATGCAGATTTTTTATATAGTTATTTTTCTTATTTGTAATAACCAAAAATAAAACAAATTAGTTTGTATGACCTTCTTCCATATATGCGGTTATGATAAAATGAATATATTTCTCTTTATGCAATTATTATTAATAACAAAATATATGCAGTTTCTTATATTACTTTTCCTCTTTTATGTAATTTGTAATAACTACATATTCACTTGCAAGATATACACTTTCCACGCATATGGAATTATAGAAAATAAATACAATAAATCATTTTTTGTAATTATTAATAATCGAACATACAGTTACAAAACACATATTTTTCACATCTGTAATTGTAATTATATATATATATATATATATATATATATACACGATGCTCTTAATATTCACACATGTTATATTTGCATAAAAATATTTTACATATATAGATTTATAAGTATTGAAGTAATTACATTAATTGCTTTGCCATTATGCAGTTATAATTAAAAACTAAATATCCAATTATAAGATATATATCTTTCTTATCTATGGTTATAAGATACTTACTTTTACAGGACATGGATCATTCGCTTATGTAATTCTTTAAAATCTTTCACAGAATCGGTTGTTCTCATAGTTGCTTTTAATAATAACAATATAATCAATTATATGAATTTTTTTAAGTCATTACATACCCTAAAGCTTCCGGCTATTTCGAATTTCTTCATTTTTCCTTCTTATTACGATGTTTAGATCAACAAGATCTAGCCTCCAAAAGAACAGTTGATACGAAGGTTTGATTATTTCAACTACAATGTTTCAGTTTGCTAAATTTTAATACCATGTGATTTTAAAATTTACAAAGTAGATTCCTTTATTCAAGATTTCTTTCATTCAATTAATTATAAGTGGAAAAACGTAGGCGTAATTAAGCAAATTAGTAATAGAATTTTTTTTAACTAATTTGAGCCTATTAGAAGGAGAGATGTCCGCAAGAAATAGTTATGTTTAGAGTTTAGCTTGACTTAATGAATGACATCGCTATTCAGAGTGAAAGGCTTCACCCGTATAAGACAAAAAAAGATAGAAGTTGCCCTCTTGCATTCTACTCTTGCACTCATACACGTCAGGTCAAGTGGATGATTGGTAATTTTCCAGAGTTTTTCCCTTGTGGCACGTGAATATGGCCTGTGAAAAGTCCTTCCAAAAGTTAATTACGCAGTGGACATAAAATACCTTGCAACATGCTTAAGCCATAATGAAATCCCCAATGTCATCCCCAGTGTCATTGTTAGAATTTAATATATTTCTAATTCTTTTTTATATTTTACATTAATTTAAAATTACAGAATTGATATTTTAGTGTGACAACTTTTGCACCATTAAATCAAAAGCAGCTTGTGATGGTGTTATATATAAATGTTTTCCCCAAGTATGGTAGCAGGTAAGGTGACCGTGCCTTGTTCTTGGGAATGAAAGATCGGATATTCGATCTTAACCAATGCTGAACGAAGGGAAATGGATATGACATTTCTGATTTCTTTTTCTCTTCTTTATTGCAGCGGCACAACAATACCGTCGGGTGAAGGCCTATAATGTCCATATCTGTTTCGGTGATGGTGAACCCTGGGGTGTGAACTATATGTCCCGATTAAGTGATCAGTCTAACATGAAACCCCCAGTATTAAACTCCCAAGATTTCTTGGTACTCAGTTTTATAGATTTATTGAAAGGATAAAAGGCTGATTTGACCTTTTCTAGCCAGAGGCCTAAATCTCGGACAAGTGCTTTGGAAACGCGAAGTACTGCCACAATGCCACGGGGCTAGATTTTTATTTGTACAGGCCTATTTTTAGAAACCTATGCCTTCAATGCTTTCTTCTTTATATTCAAAATATTGTGATTAGTATCTATTAAAAAAAATTTAGAGTTATATTATAATGCGGAATTTAAAAAGTCTCTCCAACACATTTCAGTGATTTGGTTATCTATTATAGGATGTAAGCATTTTTAAAGACTTTTTAACTACCTAGTTGTCATTCTGTATGCTAATTTTTGGAAATACATAGCTTTCATTTTTTGGAAATTATACTAGTATTGCTTTAGTTGATTGACCCACTTAAGAAATACCTTTGAAATGCGTTCAAAGAAATCAGTTCTTTAAATTTATTAGCATTTCAATGAAAATATTCATAAACTAATAAACCATATAAATTAAATTTTAATAAAATTAAATACTAATAAATCAAAATTGTCGAATGCTTGTGTCTAATTAAACGATAGTTTTGCTTTTAACATCTACAAAGAATAATATTATATAAATTAAAATGTGGGAATGTCTTTTAATTTAATATTCATTTAACACTTAATGGAAGTAAAATCATGAATGGCAAATAATTTTTTTGAATATATGAATATTAAAATAATATCAAAGTTTATTTTAATTTTAATTAATTTTTGCTATTTGTATTTTCTTTTATTCTATTACAAGTATGTTTAAAATAATATATAAATATTTATGTTTTTGTCACAGATTTATTCTTAATCATAGTACTGATCCAAGTACTTTGATTGAACAAGTCCCACTTAGACATTCTGTCTCAAATTGACTGATAGTTCGGTGGCATGTCCTGATATTCACGATCTCATTTAACATGCGATTCTGATTTATATTAAAAAGTGGTAGATATTCATTTTCCTCCGGAGCTATCGCCCTACGTTAATCACCTTCCCCCGCTGTCTCACCACCCGGGCGCAGACTTCCCCGGGGCTCAATTAACTTCCGCTGCTCCTCTGTTGTGAAATCATCATCCTGATACAGGTGGGGTCTCTAGAATAAGGATTCATGGGAGAATCGTGTAGACTGTTAATTTTTTCAACGCCTTCTCGTTCTATCGTTTTTCTTTTCTTCCTTGGGAGGAAATAAAGCGGTCTTCCCTTACTCTTTCATCTTACCTGTTGCTATCTCATAGTTTACACACCAAATTAAATATGTGTTGCTAAATGTGGAAAAGTAATTGGACTTTTAGGAGAGATAAAAATAGATAAAATTTGTACTCTAGCAGGAAGGTTAATAAATAGAGTGTTAGAAATAGAGAAGGAGAATATAATATTTAAGATTAACAATGGTAAAGAAAGAAATTTTTGCATGCTAATAGTATCTTTATTGTTTTCTCTTTGAAGAAAACAAGAGGGTCTTCTTAATTTCATTACTTTACTTGTTGCTATTTCATGGTTTGTACAAAATATTAAAATTATTGTTAAATGTGAGATGTTATAATCATTTCATGAGAGTGAAAGACAGGTAAAAATCGATGTTAAAAGTTTTGGAAAGTAACTATTGTAAAAGCAGAAAGTTATTCATGCTAACAATATTTTCATCACTTTCTGTTTGTTCGAAGAAGATAAAATGTTCTTCCTTCTTTCTTTACATGTTACTATTTCATAATTTATAACCACTCACTGAAATTATTGCTAAATTTAAGAGTCTAATTGCTATTTTAAGGGAGAGAAAAATAAATGCTATTGGAACCCTTTTGAAGTAGCTTTTTACTGCCATTAATTTATATTAATAATAATAAAAAAAAGTTCAGTAGTAAAGGAGGGAAGTTATCTACGCTAATAATAGTTTGCTAATTTTCTCCTGCTTAGAAGCTGTTTTCTTATAATTTTATTCTTCTGTCTTCTTTTTTTACTATGTCTTATCAGTTGTTATTTCCCAGTTCGCAATCACACCCCTAAATTAAATTCATTTTTAAATTTAGGAATCTAAAGAAAACTCTAAGAAAGAGAAAATTAGATACTATTGGTACTTCTTAAGAAGCATATTATGATGATTATTCTATAATGATTAGAGAGTTAAATAGTAAAAAAGACTTTAATATTCTTGTACACAATAGTAAAGAAAGAAAATTATCCAAGCTAATGTTTTTATCTTTTTCTTTTACTCCTATTAAAAAAAAAATTCTTTTCCCTTACCAGTTGCTGTTTCATAGTTTATAATCCAATACTGAAATTAAATCATATTTTTTTAGATGCTTCTTTAAGTATCCAATATTTGTTATTTTTTCTATTTCTTTTTCTTTTCTGTTGTTATTAAGTATTTTACAATCACAAACCTACATTAAATTTATGTCAAATGCTGGAATCTAATTTCAATTTTAGTAGAAAACAAGGTTATACAATTGGTGTTTTTCTGCAGTTTTTCACTGATTTTATGATCTATGTTGATAATAACAGAATGTAGTAAATTAGATTAACAAAAGTAAAGGAAGAAAATTATCACAATGCTAATAATATCATTGCTTTTCATCTATTTGTTGGATGAGAAATATGGAGGAGAAAGTATAATGTCCCTTTTTTGTCTTATCCGTGTGTGTGTGTGTGCTACTTAATAGTTGTCAATCCTGGATTTAATGAATTACCTTTATTCTTTTGAATGTTCTAATAAATGTCCTGATTTAATATTCTTCTTTAGTTATATTATATGTTATTTAATAGTTTACATACAATCTAAAGTCAAATTTAAAGTAACTGATAAATAAAAAAAAATTAATGACAATTTCAAGAGAGTGCAAAATATACTTGATACTTCAGAAGTAGCTTTATATTGTTATCAATTATCGTTAAAAATATTAAAGGATAACAATTGTAATGATTGAGGGCATTATAAGTCTAACATTTACATAAAAATACTAAAGTTCAAAATTTTACTGGATTTTTAGCATATGCAGTACATACTTACTTTGTAGTTTTGTACTGTCGATTTAAAATATGAATACAACATTCATTTTTAAAATGCATTTAATTTTCGCATTTCACTTAAAAAGGACACCAATTTTCACATTGATTATTCAAAAGTAATGCCTCGCTTGGTTTTGCTTCTATATTTTTATAAGTAAAAGTTGCAGAGTCGCAATTGCTTACTTTGAAATAACATTTTGCTTGAAATCAAGAAATGAAATCAATAAACGATATATGTGTGTGTGTTACGAGTCGCAGGCTATTTATAGATAACAACTTTGTACAGCTTGATTTTTAATTTTTACGTACAATTTTTTGCTTTTGTGTATGTTTGTTAATAATTTTCCAATTCTTTGCTGAATATTAAGAAAACTGAAACAGTTTGTCTCTTTATTTCTTTTAAGCATTCTGGTTTTATTCTAAATAATTAGTTCATAATAATAAATTTAATGGCACGAAAAAATGAAAATTTTTTTCACTTCCTGTTCTTTCCGATCTTTTCAAAACATAGCTTCTAGCCCCTTATCATCATACGTTGAATAACAAAACAGTAACAAGGAGATGATAATTATTTCATGCAATCAATTAGGACAGAGATTAGAGCCACAATTCTCGAGGAATCAGATTTCTCTGAGAGGCTCTACAAATTAATCATAACTGAAACAATGTCTTCATCAAGGCTGTGGGCGATCGCACGATGTGGCTCATATCTTGCCCAATATCTTCCCGTGGCCCTACCTGAGGGGATGGTCCCGCACCTTTCGGCTCCGGATGAAGAGATACATTCCCGCCCATGACGGTGTCCCCCAAAGGTGGGGCACGGGCCCCACAACCTCTCGACCCCTAATTGGGTGTTCGAGTGTATCAGCGTATCTTATTACGTCGGGGCTAAACCGGTAATTACGGTTATAGGCTCAATATTTGGAGAGGCCTTAAGCGTCAAGGAATACAGGGCGATTAATTTGTAAATGCGTGTGCGGGTGTCGGGAGATTGAGATCGTTTTCTGGGGCAGGGAGGTGAGTGGGAGTTTATTAAATTATGGCAGTGAGAGGTTATTAAATCGGGAATGTTCATGACCTTTAGCGTGCATGACTTGGGATTGTGAGCGACGTTGTTTGTGAGAACTATCCAACTGAGTATATCTCAGCCGTTATGAGTTGAGTGCAACCTGTTGCATTGAATCTTCTGCTGTTTTCCTTGAAAATTGCTTTGTTTATTTTCTATAATTGCCGGTTGAGCTGTAAAAATAATGTTTGCTTGGAGGTATTTTAAGACTTATTCATAGGTCAGCAGAGCACAAGAACATCTATATACAATGCTCATTGACTTGTCAAGATTTTGTCTTACGGTTAGTTTGGCCATAAATTAGCGAAGTAACCACGTGATATATTTGTATTGTAGTAACGTTAATGAATACTTTGAAACGAAATATTTTGCTTGAAAATTAAATTAACTGTAATTATTGAAAAATAAACTCTGATATCCTAAGAATATTTTTTCACCAATGATTCAGTTTGTCGTTCAACGTTCATTTTTTTTAACACGAAGATTAATTAAAACAGATCGTAGAATTAAAAATGGCTTCCGTTAATGATTTAGAAATAAAAATGAATATAAAAGAAATGATCATGATTTGATTTAAATACAAACGCAAATTATACTATAATGATTAAAGTGTAGAAATATCTGAGATTTTCTACGAATTTCATCAGGTCGTAATGTTTTATTACGAACGTTACTATCATAAAATCGTTACAGTAACCACTGTTGGTGACTATCACGCTATAAATATTCTTATAATTATACTAGCTTATTAGTAATTTGGTATAAAACTTATATTTTCCTTTAATATTTTTAAGTGTAAATATTTCTCATAAAACTCTATTGTATGCTAATGTTTATAATTTTTATATTACATAAAATAACTATCTGAAACCTATTAAAACGTGTTTTTATAATTAAGAGATTAAATAAGAGGCTAATGAATCATAATTTTAAAAGGCGAATGTCTTAGGTATTGTCTGAAATAGTCTCTAAAATGACACGTTTTTTTAGCAACAAATAAATTAATAAGCTTTTTTTAAGAATAAAAATATTAATGTATGAATAGTGCTGAATTCATTTATTTAAAAAAGGATTTTGAATCCCAAAATATCAATTTTTATTTTCTTAGGAGTGGGCTAATTTCATATTAAAAAAATCTTGAATAAAATAGATTGAAAAAAAAACATTTTTTGTGTTTTTAAATTAAAGATATTTCGACGATAAAAATATCAAATTAAATTTAAAAATTATCCATCATTTAATTTTTGTATATGTGTTCTGCTGTTGAATTGGTTGGTGAAAGCTTAATAGTCTGTGTGCTTGACTTCCACTTCATACAAAAAGATGTTTACTGTGGAATATACAATAAACCATAAGTCCCAGTTGAATTAATTCTAACGCATCAAAAATAACAAAAAGTAAGTTAGTGGCAGACCAACAATAAGCTAAATGCTGATTTTTGGCAAATATTTGCAAAACAGGTAATTAAATGGTCAGCCCTCATTTTCTGATATACATTTCGTGATTTAATTTTTCGCGTCAAACGTAGACGCTTGCTGTGTGATTTAGAATTCATTTTATATCATAATATACTGTCAGATCAGTCATAGGCTGCAAAATTAATCCTAAAACAACAAGCGAAACCCCCATACATTTCGATTTATTTAAAATTTAAAATAGATAAATAAATTGTACATTCATTGTGTTGAAATATGATCTGTTAAATTTTAACTTTTCCTTTGAAAAGCTATTAATTTTAAAGGTCAATTAAAAGTTTTGATTTATTTGAATAATTTACAGTATTAATTTCTTTAAGAAAGCATGAATGCGGATAGTGTTACTATGTAACTTATGACATTCTTAAAATTATTTCTTCTAGTAATCTTAAGATTTCTTCTGTATAAAAACTATTTCTTCAATTTTTCATGAAAAATTAATATATTAAGAAAAAATAACTATTAATTTCCTTAAAGTTGATAATTTTGTAAGCAATACCAGAATAAAATGAAGGCCGTAAGAGGCGCAGCCTTAGCAAATTTGGCCTAAATCTGTGTTGCAGTTTAATTATTTTTTTTTTAAATTACTACTGCATTAAAATCATATATTCAAAGAAATTAAAATTATGCTTTATTTGATGAAAACGAAAAAAAAAAAAAAAAATCGTACCTATATTTTCGAAACGTCAACAAGTAACCGATCCCTCAATCTTTTCAAACTTTATTCGGTGTACATTGGGAGTAAGTGCCGAAAATTAGAGACGACGATTTTCTTGATTCTTTTTTTCCAACTCTCTCTTCAGATTTATTTTTCTTATTTCTTTTCTAATGCCCAGCCGGCGCTCACCCTCTGACTTAGAATCCCTTCAATTAGTTACTAGGAATTATTGGGCGTTAAATATCGTGTGGTGTGTATGAGCTCTTACAAAGTAACGATTTCGTCATCCTTTTTCGGGGGTGTTGCGCCAAGCTGGCGACTGAAGTGGAAGTAACTGGAGAATTTTTATACTAATCCATTAAAATCGGAGATACTCAAGTTATTTTCTTTGATGGTTGACTTGCCTTTTTTTGGGTTGACATTTTAGGCGTACCCTAGGCAGTGCTCTTCAAAATTGGGTGGAATTGTCAAAAATAATATCTGGATTCAGTACCCGGTTGCGGTTTTGTGTACATTTGCGTGGGGATGAAGAACCGATGACATGTCTATTTTCTTAATTATCACCCATGTCATTAATTCTTAGGAGGATGTAATTCAGTTGCTCTAGAACCATGTAATGGATTATTGTCTATGATCTGAGTCATTAATGTGACCCTTGTGTATAAAGTTCATCGCAGTTTTTAGACATCATAAGATAGTGAAGTCACCTTATTATGAGCTGGCATCTACTTTTAGAGGCTTCTATTTCATGTTGATGAAGAGGTAAATTGATAGTACAATTACCGTAATAATAACCTAAGAAATGAAAGTAGTTTTAAAACTCTTCTTAACATTCATTGTTTATTTGAATTTTGCATAGACAGAAGTCGATACTTTCGTGTCATAAGAGAGAAAAATTCCCAAACACCCATTCCCATAGGTTTATAAAATAAAAATCTAAAGGTTTGTAACTCAGAAGCAAAAAGTTATTCATTAAAATTCTTCAAAAAAATAAATAAATAAAAGATGGCTTTTATTTTTTATTTTTTAGAAATTTTAGATTAATACCGCGTTTTAGTTATCGTTATTACTTTATTTATGCCTAGTTTTTATTGAAGCTGTTTTAATTACAATATTTAATAAGAAATATGTGTGTGTGTGTAAGAAAGAGAGAGATTGAATTATATATTTTCATGAAGTTATTTCCGGAAAACTTAAAAGTTTATATTAGCGTATTAATTTACGTTTCTTTACGTTATTAATTTACGCTGTGATAGTTCCAGTTTATGGATTTAGCTAAACTTTATACGTTAAAAATAGGCTATAGCAAACAACACAGTCTGCTCAAAAATACTCTTTTATTACATTCTAGTTTAACGTTGCGACAATTCTTTTCTTTCAAATGTTACAAAATTGTTGAAAAGACCAGAAGGCAAGTTTTGTTATGGTTGGTTAGGTGGTATGCCTATTGTATACAGTATCAGCAATGTTACTAGTTCAATCCATTGAAAGCTATAAAATTGCTGAATACATGTTATTCATTTTTATCCATTGAGGAAAGAGAGATACACTGTATGCGTTAGAAGGTGAATTTTTTCCTATTGGGGTAACTACGCATTACATATTTGTTAGAAAATCAGAAATAACAAAAAAAATATATAAAATATTGTATTAGAGTAATTGTTTCTGAATATAAGTATATTATCAATACAATACTTACACTTTTATGTGAAAAGAATACTTGATATAAAAATATATGAATATTCAGGGTGGAATAATTTAAGTACTATAAATCTAATACTTGATATGCAATCAATTTAATATACTACAATATTTGATATGCAACCAATTTAATAATTAATAAAATATTAATTTTTGTTTTCAATTTAAGGAAATTTTAAACCAAATCATACAATAAATTCTAAAACATTAAGTAGCACACATATTTCTCTCCTAGTAAATTAAATTAATATTGCATAACTTTATATATATATATATATATATATATATATATATATATATATATATAT